>CAUYON010049403.1:0-10488 GCA_963573935.1 Arctocebus calabarensis
GGGTTCAAGCCCGGCCTCGGCCGAACTGCAAAACAAAAAAATAGCCGGGCGCTGTGGCGGGCACTTGTAGTCCCAGCTACTAGGGAGGCTGAGGCAAGAGAATCGCTTAAGCCCAAGAGCTGGAGGTTGCTGTGAGCAGTGTGATGCCATGGCACTCTACCCAGGGCAATAAAGTGAGATTCTGTCTCTACAAAAAAAAAAAAAAGTTTCTGAGTGGGTTTACTTTTGTCGTGGAGGATTTTGCTGGTCGTTATGGAAGATGAGAAGAACATATATTCTTTATCTGTGGGATGGAGTGTTTTATATGCATCTATCAAACACAGTTGTTCTAGGGTCTCATTTAAGTCCCTTATATCTTTGTTTAATTTCTGTTTAGAGGATCTGTCCAGCTCTGTAAGAGGAGTGTTAAAGTCCCCTGTTATTATGGTATTATAGGATGTCATATTGCTCAGACTGAGAAAGGTCTGTTTTAAGAATCTGAGAGCATTTAAATTGGGCACATAAATATTTAGAATTGAAACATCTTCTTGTTGTAATTTTCTCTTGACCAACATAAAGTGACCATCTTTGTCTTTTTTGACTTTGGTTGCTTTATAACCACATGTATCTGAAAATAAGATCGCAACTCCTCTTTTCTTCTGAATTCCATTTGCCTGAAAAATTATCTTCCAAACCTTAACTCAGAGTTTTAATTTGTCTTTTGAAGCTAGATGTGTTTCCTGCAAAGAAGACAATGGTCATCTACCTTTAATCTACTTAAACAGAACAATCTCCAGCCCAGAATTCTATATCCTGCAAAGCTCAGCTTTAAAATTCATGGAGAAATCAAATCATTTACTGATATACAAACATTGAGGAAATTTGCCACAACAAGACCAGTTCTACAGGAAATGCTTCAGCCTGTTCTACACACTGATCATCACAATGGATCAACAACAAAATAAGATCTCAGAAATTAAAGGACAGAGCCTAACTTCCACACTGATGCAAAAGATAAAACTAAGCAATGAACTCTCACAAAACAAGATGAATAGAACGCTACCATACTTATTAATTATCTCAATAAATGTTAATGGCTTGAATTCCCCACTAAAGAGGCATAGATTGGATTAAAAAACATAAGCCATCCAGTTACACATTATTTTTAAGAAAACAAAATATAGTGAGGATTTTTTTACAGTATGGTTTTACCTCAATAATGAGAAATTTAGAAACCACAATGTGTTTTTTTGTTTGTTTGTTTTTAGAGATAGAGTCTCACTTTGTCACCCTTGGTAGAGTGCTGTGGCATCACAGCTCACAGCAACCTCCAGCTCTTGGGCTTCGGCGATTTTCTTGCCTCAGCCTCCCAAGTAGCTGGGACTATAGGTGTCTGCCACAATGCCCAGCTATTTTTTTGTTGCAGTTTCACCAGGGCTGGGTTCAAACCCACCACCCTTGGTATATGGGGCCGGTGCCCTACTCATTGAGCCGCAGGCACTGCCCCACAATGTGTTATTTGTTGTGAAGTTCTATCAGTCAAATTATGAAGCCAAACAAACTAAAATGCCATTTTGATAGCAAGCATCCGAGCTTTACCAGCAAGACACCAACTATTTTTAGAATCAAAGCTAATGGACTCAAGAAAGTCAGGCTTGACACTGGTGGCAAGTACCACAAACAAAACGTAGCAGCCATTGAAGCTTCATATTTGGTGGCACTCACTCAGAATCGCCAGAGCTATGAAACCTCACACCACTACTGAGGATTTACTGTTGCCAAAGGCCAAAGACATTGTTTCAAGTTATGATCAGAGACAGATTTGTTATGAAATTGAGTGCACTTTCTTTATCTAACAACATTGTTCACAGAAGAATAGATGACATGTCTGCTGATATTCTTGATCATGTAATCCAGGAAATTAAATCTGGTCCACTTCCAATATTTAATATGAAGCTTGATGAATCTACAGACATTGCAGACTATTCACAGTTATGGTTTATGTGAGGTATATTAATGATGGCGCCTTTGCAGAGCAGTTTCTTTTTTTGCAAACCTCTTGAAATGACAACTACTGCACGTGATGTATTTGACACAGTTGGTTCATTTCTGAAAAAGCATAAGATCTCTTGGGAAAAGGTTTGTGGTGTTTGCACAGATGGTGCTCAAACTATGCTAGGATGTCAATCTGGATTTCAACTTTTGGTACTGAATGAGTCACCAAAAGTCATCAGAACTCACTGTATGATTCATCAGCAAATATTAGCAATGAAGATGCTGCCATAAGAGTTACAAGAAGTACTGAAAAGCATCATAAGTTCTGTCAATTTTGTAAAGGCGAGCACTTTAAATGGTCAACTATTTTCACAACTGTGCAACAAGTTAAATGCAGTGAACAATGTTCTGGTATTTCACACTGAAGCAAGACGGTTGTCAAGAAGAAAAGTTTTAAAATGTGTTTTTGAGCTTCATGATGAACTCAAAACGTTCTTGAAAGCAAGACCACAGTTTTGAAGCAGTTTTCAGCGATAAAAATGAACTGCCAGAAATACCTTACTTGGTTGACATCTTTGCCATCTTGAATGAGTTAAATTTATCACTGCAAGGACACATGCAACGTGCCTCAATTTATCTGAAAAGATCCATCCTTCCAAATGGGAAAAAAATTGGATGAAAATAAAATTTACATGTTGCCTACCTTATCTGCTTTCTTTGAGGAACATGACATTGAACCAAAGGATTACAATGATAATTTCTGTGAATAAACACTTGCACACGTTTGCAGATGAAATTTCATCATACTTTCCATATCCACCCAACACCCCATTTGCACTTGCCAGAAGCCCATTCACAGTCAAAGTTAAAGATGTTCCTGAGACAGCACAAGAGAAACTCATTGAACTTATTAACAGCAATGCAGCGAGAACCAATTTCTCTACAATGCCAGTTACAAAATTCTGGATCAAGTATTTGCAGTCATATCCTGTTCTGCCTGAGACTGTGTTGCGCCGCCTTCTTCACTTCCAACATCTTTGTGAAACAGGGTTTTCCAGCTTGTTGGTTATCAAGTGTAAACACAGAAGTAGACTCATTGTGGAAGATGATCCTCATTGTGCTCTTGCAAAGACTGTCCCAAGAATTTCTGATCTGGTGAGAAAGATGCAATCTCAACCTTCCAACTGATGTTGGCTTTTTATGAATACTATTGCAAAATTTATCAATGTAGTTTACTATTGTTATAGTAAGACTGTTACCCATGCTACAACATGCTTCAAGACAAAATTCCATTTATTTGTAATTAGAAATAAATATATAATTACATATTATTTTGTGATTAATCACTATGCTTCAATTATGTTCAATTTGTAACAATGAAAATGCATCCTGCATATCAGATATTTACATTATGATTCATAACAGCAGCAAAATTACAGCTATGAAGTAGCAACAAAAGTAATTTTATGGTTGGGGGTCACCACAACATGAGGAACTATATTAAAGGGTCGCAGCATTGGGAAATTTGAGAACCACTGATTTTAGAAGTTTGAGATAATGGAAAGTGAACAGGCTTTAGCATGAGTTGCATCTGAGTTCACATCCTGGAGCCTCCTCGAACCTCGGTTCCCTTTTCTCTAAAATGGGCTGACATCATACATCTCACATCATTGTCATAAAGGTTAAGGGACAGCTTGGGTTGGGAGGATACTGCTCCTGCTGGGTACCATTCTAGAAGTTGTACAAATGTTCATTTAATCCTCACCACACTCAGAAGTAGGTACAGTCAACATCTCCATTTTACAAATGAGAAAAGCTAACAGAAGCATCAAAGGACATGTCCAAGGCCACACAAAGACCCCTGGAAGCTGCTCCTGCATCCAGGCTCTCAGTTGCCTGGCAGGCTGTGCACATTCAAATGAACAGAAGCAACTTTGGGGGTTAGGTCACAGGAAGATTAATAGTTAACCTCATGCAAAGTGCTAAGAAATACCTCATCAAGTCTTCCCAGTAACCCGGTCATGGGATGGACATTACTCCTGCCTTACAGAGGAAGAAACAGTGGGGAGAGGGCGGTCAAAGAGTGAACGCTGAGTGGGGGTGAGGGGTGTCTTCGTGCTCAAAACCTGATGGGTTTGAAAGCCACTGGGAAAGCGACCCTGAGGACATGCGAGTGTAAAACATGAAGTCTGAGGGTGCCTGGAGAAGGCATACATTAACTCAGCCCAGCCAGGAAGATGAGCAAGTGCAGCCCCTCTCTGGCCTCTTCAGAAGACTTTAATTGGTTTTGAACAAAGGTACACAAGCAAAATGCAAAAATTTCAAAAGATGGAGTTGAAAGAATCCCAAGTCCCTAGGAATATGGGATAGAGAGAGGCTGGGTAAGAGGCAGGGGGTTGCTAACCAAGGGTGTATTTAGAAAGGGGGAGGCAAAAACTAGTTCTAGCTCTGCAGGGGAAGGAAACCAGGTTTCCTAGTCTCATTACATAGCAAAAGTTCAAAGAGCCTAACCCCTCCCACCTGTTGACTCTGGAAACGTGCATGCCTACTCCAGCCAGCCAGCAGTGGGCTCTTTTTGTTTTGTTTTGTTCAATATTTTTTAATTAAATCATTTGTACATAGATCATACGTACATTATGGGATTTGATGTGTTGATTATTTGTACAAATTGAAGTGCTTACATGCTGCTAATCAACATAACTTTCACCTCATTTACCCAATTACAGCATTAAGACATTTGTGTTCTACACCTGATAGATCCAACTTGTACTTGCAATATGCTCCATAGGTGTGGCCCCCCTACTAATCCTCCCTCTATCGATCCACCCCCTCCCTTGCCCTCTCTTTCCCCTTCCCTCCTTTATCCTAGGCTATAGTTGTGTTTCATTTTTCATATGCTAGGACTCCCCATTGAAGAAAGTTTCCTTTTTCTTGGTAGAGGGAACATATCTTTCACATGGTAGTTTTTATCTACCATTTTTAGGAAAAGGGGAGAAGACAATGCCCTTTTTGCATCTGCTGCTTTTCAAGTTCCTTAAATTCAAAACAATTTTTATCTTGGGGTGGTATATTCTGCCACCCTTCAGCACCTACTACATACCAGGACTAGAGACACAATATTGAGTGAGACAGGCAAGACTCTTGCCATCCCCCGACTCTCACTGTGGTAGAGTGATATTGAATTTCCCAGGTTAAAGGCAGAACCACATTGCTGACATAGGGCATGTGATAAATGAACTCTTGTTGTATCATTCAACCTCAATACAGACAGCAAACATTTCTGAGCACTTCCTAGGAACTAGGCACTGTGCTGGGCACTCACAGGGGCAATTTCGCTTAATCCTCAAATTATCCCTCTGAGGGTAGTACCCATTTTACCCATGACACTATGGTAGCTCAGAGAGATTAAGTGACTCAAAAAAATTGCACAGTCTACAAGTGGGGAACTGAGATTTGCAGCCTAAGAGTGACTCCTGAATGGAAGTTCCCCTGGAGCCCCTATATGTGCTGCCCAGAATTATATTAAGTTAAATAAGGGAGGAAGCATGGCATGCAGATTTTGTTCTGGGTGGTCACTCACCACTTGTTATAACATTACAGAGGACATTTATCTTTTCTGGGGTCTTATGGATACACTGATGGACCATATTTAATCCTTGACCTCAAGAAGTTAACACTCTATTTGATCACAATTAACTATTTTTTGTGTCATATTTATATTTGGCTTTTTCTTGAAACCTACTCTCTCTGAATGTGAAAGCAGTATTTGTGTGATTTACTGGGAGAGGCAGCACAGGGCTTAAGAGCATGCATTTCGGGACCAGAGAGCCACATTGTAGGTATGTGATTTAGGGTGAGTTACTTGGTCAGTCCAGATTCTGGCAAGAAAGAAGATACTGGAAAGGAGTGATTAAAGATAATTTAACAAAGGAACAAAAAGCGACCAAGATTAAGGAGTGCCAAAACATCCAGAGACTAACAGCAACTGGAAATAGAATGGGGAGAGGGAGGAAGATCTCAAAAAATGCAGGAGAGCTGGTGCCTTTGTCAGAGGACCACAGCACTGACAACCCACAGCCCAGCAGGGAGGAGGCCAGGGAATAAATTCCAGCTTCCTATTCCAGTCCCTGAACAGTGCCTCTCATTAGACAAATGGAGCAGAAGCCAGGAGACAAGGGAATCCAATGGGTGCTATCCATAGCGGGCAGCATCAAGTGCCCGGACAAGGGTGGAGAATGGAGATGACCCAGCATCTTCACCCTCTCCAGGACATCACTTCTTCATCTGTAAAGCAAAAACTAATTATCAATCAGGTTGTAAGAATTATTTAAATAATGGTGTATAAATGGCTTACCATAGAGCCTAGTACATAGTAATTGCTCAACAAATGTTTATTGGAGATGCCACTGTTCTTATAGAGGAGGAAATTAAGGAATTGATAACATAGCTGGTAAATGGTGGATCTGACTCAAAAGTCCCTTGTGTCCAGTTCCATCCAAATTGTTGCAAAAGATGTTAATTTATCCTTTCTTATGGCCAAGTAGTACTCCAGGGTAAAGACCATTCTCCTAAGTGAAATAGCTCAACAATGGAAAAGCCAACATGACATGTACTCACTATTAAATTGGAACTAATGGATGTGCACACATGTGCAGAGAGAGAAGTAAAACTCGGTGGAAAGTGGGGGTGAGGGAGGAGGCAAGGAGCAAAAACCAACTTAGTGGGTGCAGTGAATACTATCTGGTGATAGAACACCTGCAGCCATGATTCAAGCAATACAAAAGTGATCCAAGCAGCCAGAAACATTTGTACCCCTTAATAGTTTGAAATTTAAGAAAAACAAAGTCCACCATGGCAGGTGCTGTACTTCACCCCTCTCTCCTTCAGTGCCAGCACCTCAAAATGTTTGCTTTGGGAATCACTCTGGCTGCTGTGTCCTCTCTGACCATGCACGTGGTGAGTCAGAAAACAGAAGGGTGGTTGCCAGAGCTGAGTGAAGTGAGCAATAGGAAGAAACCACTTTAATAGGTACAGTATTTTAATTTGGAGTGATGAAAATGTTTAGGAACTAGAAAGAGATGGTGGTTGCAGAACATTGTGAAATGTACTGAATGCACTATTTATTAAACAGGGATTCTTTCCCCCAGTGTATGCTTTTGTTGGGTTTATCAAAGATCAGATGGTGCTAGATGGCTGGGTTCATCTCAAAGTTCTCTATTCTATTCCATAGATCTATGTCTCCTATTTTGTGCCAGTGCCATGCTGTTTTGATCACTATGACTTGTAGTATAACCTGAAGTCTAGTAATATGATGACTCTAGGTTTGTTTTTAATTCTAGAATGGTATTGGCTATTTAGGTTTTTTCTGGGTCCATATGAAGTGGGATACTATTTTTTCAAGTTCTTCAAAGTATGATTTGGAACTTTAATGAGGATTGCATCAAATCTGTAGATTGCTTTGGGTAGTGTGAACATTTTAACAAGGTAGAAGACTGAGCTGGACCTGCACTTCTCACCATTTACAAAAATTTTTAATGGATAAAAGATTTAAATTTAAGACACTAAACAACAAAAATTCTGGTAGAAAATGTGGGAAAAACTCTTCATAACATTGGCCTGGGAAAAGATTTTAAGAAAAATACCTCCTTGGCAATTGTAGCAATGCCAAAAATAAATAAATGAGATTTGTTTAACCTAAAAACGTCTGCACAGCTAAAGGTATAAAAACTAAAGCATACCATACAGACAGCCTTCAGAATGGGAGAAGATTTGCATGCTACAAATCTGACAAAGGGCCGATAACTAGAATCTACAGAGAACTCAAGCTAATTACCAGGAGTGAAATCCCATCTGTCACTACACAAGAGATCCAAACAGAAACTTCTCTGAAGACAGGCTAATGGCCAAAAAACACGTGGAAAAATGTTCATTGTACCTAATCCTTAGAGAAATACAAATCAAAACCACTCTGAGATGTCAGCTAACCCTGTCAAGAATGGCCCACATCACAAAGTCCCAAAGCTGCAGATGCTGGTGCAGATGTGGACAGAAGGAAACATTGAGGCAAGAATTTGCAGCCCTCAAGTATCTGAAAAATACAGTAGAATCCCTCAGTAACAAAATGAAGCAAGCAGAAGAAAGGATTTCTGATATTGAAGACAAAACTTTCGAATACTGCCAAACATCCAAAGAGGAAGAAAAATGGAGTGCAAAAAAGGATTATTCTCTCAGAGAGCTCTGGGATAATTAAAAAAAAAAAAATCAATATTCCCCTTATATGGATACCTGAAAGTGACAAAGTGGCCTCACAAGGCACAGAGTTGCTTCTTTATAAGATTATGAAAGAGAACTTTCTAGATATGCCAAGAGATTCTGAAATTCAGATAGTAGTTTCAGAACCCCAGCACAACTCTACCTGAAAGACATCGCCAGGCACATCATAATTAACTTCACTAAAATTAATATCAAGGAGAAAATTCTGAAAGCAGCCAGATGGAAGAAAACAATAACCTACAAGGGGAAAACTATTAGAATAACTGCAGATCTCTCAGCTCAAAACTTTCAAGCTAGAATAAGATGGTCATCAACTTTTAATCTCCTAAAACAAAATAACTTTCAACCCAGGATCCTGTATCCAGCTAAACTGAATTTCATTTATGATGGAGAAATTAAATACTTTAATGACATCCACATTTTGAAGAAATTTGCCATAACTAAACCACCTCTCCAGGATATTCTCAGACCTATCCTCCATAAAGACCAGCATAATCTTCCACCACAAAAGTAAACTCACACAGAAACATTCGATCAAATTCCAACCTCCACAGTGGCTAGAGGATTAAAAATGTCCACTGGACTTTCGAAAGGCTTATTAATATTCTCAATTAATGTGAATGGTTTAAATTGTCCTCTAAAGAGGCACAGGCTTGCTGACTAGATACAAAAACTCAGGCCAGATAGCTGCTGCATACAAGAACTCATCTTACCTTAAAAGATAAATATAGACTCAAGGTGAAGGGATGGTCATCTATATTCCAGGCAAATGGAAAGCAGAAAAAAGCAGGTGTTGCAATCTTATTTGCAGATACAATAGGCTCTAAGCCAACCAAAATAAGGAAGGATAAGAATGGACACTTCATATTTGTTAAAGGTAATACTCAATATGATGAGATTTCAATTATTAATATTTATGCACCCAACCAGAATGCACCTCAATTTATGAGAAAAATGCTAACAGACATGAGCAACTTGATTTCCTCCAGCTCCATAGTAGTTGTAGATTTTAATACTCCTGTAGCAGTGTTGGATAGATCCTCCAATAAGAAGCTAAGCAATGAAATTTTAGATTTAAACTTAACCATTCAACATCTGGATTTAACCAACGTCTACAGGACATTTCATCCTAATAAAACTGAATATACATTCTTCTGATCAGCCCATGGAACATACTCCAAAATTACTCACAAGTCTAACCTCAGCAAATTTAAAAGAATAGAAATTATTCCTTGCATCTTCTCGGACCATCATGGAATAAAAGTTGAACTCAATAACAACAGGAATTTGCATACTCATACAAAAACATGGAAGCTAAATAACCTTATGCTGAATGATAGATGGGTCATAGATGAGATGAAGAAGGAAATTTCCAAATTTTTGGAACAAAACGACAATGACAGCAAATTATCAGAACCTCTGGGATACTGCAAAGGCAGTCCTAAGAAGGAAATTTATACCCCTGTAAGCCTTCCTCAATAGAATGGGAAGAGAGGAAGTTAACAATTTAATGGGACATCTCAAGCAACTGGAAAAGGAAGAATATTCCAACCCCAAACCCAGCAGAAGAAAAGAAATAACCAAAATCAGGGCAGAATTAAATGAAATTGAAAACAAAAAAATTATACAACTGATCAATAAATCAAAAAGTTGGTTCTTTGAAAAGGTCAATAAAATAGATAAACCTTTCGCTACTCTAATCAGGAAAAAACGAGTAAAATCTCTAGTTTCATCAATCAGAAATGGTAAAGACAAAATAACAACAGACCCCTCAGAAATTCAAAAAATCCTTAACGAATACTAGAAGAAACGTTACTCTCAGAAATATGAAAATCTGAAGGAAATTGACCAATATTTCGAAGCACACCACCTTCCTAGACTTAGCCAGAATAAAGTGGAAATGTTGAACAGGCCAATATCAAGTTCTGAAATAGCATCAACCATACAAAATCTCCCTAAAAAGAAAAGCCTGGGCCCAGATGGCTTCACGTCAGAATTCTACCAAACCTTTAAAGAGGAACTAGTACCGATATTATTCAACCTTTTCCAAAATATAGAAAAAGATGGAATACTACCCAATACATTCTATGAAGCGAATGTCACCTTGATCCCTAAACCAGGAAAAGATCCAACAAGAAAAGAAAACTACAGACCAATATCACTAATGAATATCGATGCAAAAATATTCAATAAGATCCTAACAAACAGGATCCAGCAACACATCAAACAAATTATACACCA
>CAUYON010049404.1:0-14508 GCA_963573935.1 Arctocebus calabarensis
CCAGTCCAATTGTAAATGCATTCAGTCTGGATTGTGGATGAGTTGGAGTTCTAGACTTCCAATCCTGGGCAGGGGATGAACTGAAGTATCAAGGTGGCAAGGAAAACATTTATAACACCAATCACATTAATAGCAAATGGGCCAATACATTTGTAGAAGGGCTACCAGACACCTAAGCCCACAGATGTGCCCACAGTCAGAAACATTGACATACAAACAAAACATAACAAACAAATAGCCAATCACAGAACAACAGCTAAGAAAAAAAAAAAAAGAATTCTACAATAAAAATGCTTCTTATAAAATACTTGAGAATAGCGAAGAAGAAAAGCTTCTAGCAAATATGATATAAGCACTCTTAGAAGCTATAAGATGGGAGGGAGATGAGGGGGAGAGAGAACAAAGAAATTAACACGGGAGAGGAAGAAGAATGTTCAGTTGAGAATAGGAGGTAATAAAAATAGCCTAAGAAAAGAAAGTGAAGTAAAGAATTATTTGTCGATAGTGCCGCCAAGAAAAGGATATTAAAAAAAAAAATCTCAAAAATATTATTATTCTTATATGTATATAGAATTGCTGTCTGGCATCAACGCTCTGCTGTGAGAGGGGAGCGCAGGAGTGGGGCTCGTGGCGACTGTGGTGGGAGGGGGCTCGCGGTCGCTGCAGATCTCGGGGGCCTCGGCGGTGGTGTCACAATTCGTGGGGTGGTGGCACCGCAGCTCATGCTAGCAGCGGCTTCGGTGGCTGCACCGCGACTGCAGGAGCACTAGCAGTGGCGGTTGCTATGGCCACGGCTCCCAGCGGCTCGCAGTGGCTATGAAGGCTGGAGGGAAGGGGGCTTCGCAGGCTGTTGGTGGGACCTTGAACTTCAGTTATTCTCCAGCTGAAGTGCCCGGGGGCCCTATTCACCAACTTCCACAGCTCAAAGTGTTTTTTCTGCACCTCTCAGGCTTCACTAGGGTCCCTGCCTAGTGTAATGCTGGCTGGTCACCCATTCTTTCTCTCTCTCATTGATCTGGGGAAAAGGCGCTCGGGCAGAGTCCGGACCCCTTGGCTCACACCAGGGCTGCCCGGGTCTCCGTGGTTCCTAGCAGCGCCCCTTTCTGATCGTCAAACTCTGAGTTCCACGCCTCAGTGGAATTTTCTCTGATTAGAGCTTGTGGGTTGGGATCTGCTGTCCTCCCTGTGGGAGGGGCTGGCTGCCCCTCTGCCGGGCAGTTAAGAACTATATTTCAAACACGCCAATCCCCCCCACCTGTGTCTCACCAGCTGCCCGTCCACTCCAATAGTTCACACGGGGGAAGATCCAGAGCTCCCTCCCTCTCACCTGCTGACCAGGGAGAGATGGGCTCCGCTGCCATCTTCCAGCACTCCTCAGATCATGTTGTTTTCTACAGCAAATCAACATAGCCCCCAGGCTCCTTGTATGCAGTTACTCCTCCAACAAATACTCTTTTTTCCTAACCAATCAGTAGAGAACATCAGAAGCAGATTGCTTTTATCTAACAGAAACAGAAGTACAACCTCAAGGCTATGTATATTCACTGGCTCATTGTCATATCTATGGTGAATGGAACTTCATTGTGAACATAATACTAGTTTATTACACTGATGACATTATGCATACCGGACCAGGCCATCAAAATGTAAACAATATTCTGGATGCTTTGTTAAGACATAAATATGCTAGAGGGTGGGAAATAAATCCCAAGTCAAAAGCCTGAACCTCAGTGAAGTGTTTAGATGGTCTGAACCATATTGGGTATTCAACAAGTTGCTGCACCTCATACCATCTACCACAAAATCAATATTTTCCTTTTGAACAACAGCTTCTGGCTTGCTCTTGGGCTGTAGCAGTCATAATGCCTGGTCATGCGGCACCAAGGAACATCACCTGTCCCTGATAAATTGGGTACTACTTAATCATTCATTGGAAGTGGAATATTTGAGGCTAAAGTCAAGCAGATCTGGAAGGTAAAGGAAGTTTGCTTGAACAGGTGGCTCACATCTCTGTGGCCCCTACTGCTACATAACAACCTTTCCCTCAATTCATACCTGTAACATCATAGGGAGTTCTTATGACAAGGTGGACAAGGTGTATTAGTAAGGTATCTGAAGGAAGCAAATAGTAGACTCTATGGCTTGAAACAAGGAAAGTACAAATGAGGGGAATATTTTTATATAGAGCTGTGAGCAAGATTAAGAGATTTAGCAATGAAGGAGTCCTTGAAGGACTAGCAAAAGTTGATGTGGCCACAGGCACTGCTAAGTACTCATCCTGGGAGAAGAAGACTGATGAAATCAAACCACATCTATCTAGGAAGGGCAGCAATTTGTTCTCAAATAGGCACTTATTCTGTATAGGGATTTGTTTTTTGGAGACAAAGTCTCAAGCTGGGCAGAGTCATCATAGCTCACAACAACCTCCGACTCTTGGGTTCAAGTGATCCTCTTGCCTCAGTTTTTCTTTTTTTTTTTTTTATTTTTTTGAGACAGAGTCTCACTTCATCACCCTCAGTAGAGTGTTGTGGCGTCCACAACTCACAGCAATGTCCAACTCCTGGGCTTAGGTGATTCTCTTGCCTCAGCCTCTTGAGCGTCTGGGACTACAGGCACCTGCCACAATGCCCAGGTATTTTTTGTTGCAGTTTGACAGGGGCCAGGTTTGAACCCACCACCCTCAGTATATGGGGTTGGCGCCCTACCTACTAAGCCACAGGTGCTGCCCAACTGCCTCAGTTTTTCTATTTTTAGTAGAGATAGGATCTTGCTCTAGCTCAGGCTGGTCTCAAACTCCTGAGCTCAGACAATCCATCCACCTCGGCCTCCCAGAGTGCTAGAATCACAGGCATGCGCCACTGAGCTCAGCCCTGGGATTTGCCTTTTTTTTTTTTGAGACAGAGTCTCACTTTGTCATCCTGGTAGAGTGCTATGGCATCACAGCTCACAGCAAGCTCAAAATCTCAGGTTTAAGCGATTCTCTTGCCTCAGCCTCCCAAGTAGCTGGGACGCCAGGTGCCTGCCACAACACTGGCTATTTTTTGTTGCAGTTGTCATTGTTGTTTAACTGGCCCAGGCCGGGTTTGAACCCACCAGTCTTGGTGTATCTGGCTGGTGCCATAAACAGTGTGCAATGGGCACCAAACTGGGTTTGCTTTTTTATAACCAGTATTTCTGCTAGCACTCCTGTATGTAGATGTACTGAATCTGTCACTCACATTCATAATAACAAGCACAACAGCACTTCTGACTAAGGAAATGCATTATAAGGCAAAAGACAAATGGCACTGTGCTTATGATGATGAGCTGCACTGGTTTTACTGTGTATCTTATCATCTTGAAGCATGTGCCTTGATAGGATGGTAAGATGGTTGATCTGTTGAAGATTCAGTTATTAACCTAGTAAGGTGAAAATGTGCTGAAAAGCAGAGGTTCTCATGTCTGACAGATGAGGAAGGGTCTGATCTGTATATGATGACATCTTAGTGAAAGTCAAATGTTAATCACTAGACTGGATGTCAAATGTAGGATTTAATGCTGGTTTTTCTTTCTGGTTAGAGGGGATTCTACACAAGTCACATACTCATTTCATGTCAAAACTTGTATGATCTTTCACAAGGATAACAAAGAGTTAAAGCAGCCAAAAAACGAAAGGAAGAAAGAAAGGTTTCCCAAATTTTTTGGGTTCTGTCTTTTGGGAAACAGGTGACCTCTATGCAGTGCTGTTTTCCCAATAGCTCAAATCTGTGGGGCTTGGAATCAAAAAAGGAGCAACTCCTAATACTCCACCTAGATGTTTTTTCTCATCCTCATAGCTGTGAGCTCTAGTAGTTGGGAGGTCTTGGTTCATTCAGGGGGAATGCTTCCACCAAGGACACAATATTAATTTCATTAAATTGCAAGTTGAGACTGCCACCTGGCTATTGGGGATTCTTTAGGCCACTGAATGAACAGGAAACCATGGGTTCTACTGAACTGGCTCACATGATTTACCTTCATTATCAAGGGGAAGAAAGATTGCTGTTAAACAATATGGTCATGAAGGACTGTGTCTTGAATTCAGGGGGTCATCTGGAGGCAACTCCTAGTAATTCCATGTCCAGGTAGCACCACTAAAGATTCAGACTAGTTAGAAATAAAGGTTTGAGTTCTGACTACCAAAGAAAAACTTCAGAAAAGAAAAAAAAATTCTGAGGTCTTGACTGGAGGGCCAACAGAGGGTAGTAGAAGAAAGAAGGTAAAAATGTTAATGACAATGTTATGACCAATTGTAGAAATGAGGATTTTTAGTAACTGTGTGTGTATAAACTTTTCCTGTCTCCCCTTTTTCTGTTTTATACACATCACTTAGTAAGATTGACTTTATAATTTTTTCTTTAGATTATAGGACATTGCCATGGGATAGTACCTGAACTAGAAGAGGAATATTATCCTCTAGAGATGGCTACAGTTCCTGATGAAAACTTTGGTCTCCTGTTTCATGGAGTGGATTTTAGTATAGAAAATATAAGAGAATTGTTTTAGTGTGAATAAGTTATTGCTATAATAAGTTTATTTTGTGCACAAGGGAGTGTGTGGATATTGAGAAGCAGGTGGAGGGAGTCCTGTGCTGGATATGTAGTTTCCATCTCAACTTTCATTTCACTGTCCTTATATTTAGAGAGGTGGGAAAGTTAAATAACAAACTTTAAACATTAAACATTCTCTTAAATCTAGATTTGTGGGTGTAAATTAGGTTTAGGTAATTAGATATGCTAGTGTAAGATTTGGGAAACAGAGGAGGCAGATGCTTGCAGTGCTTGTAAAAGTGTTAAATTTGCCAGCTCTAGTCTCCTAACCTGTGCTTTGCAGCTCTATGTGACCCTGAAGCCAAAAGTCTAGTGGTAGCCCCTTATTCCCATTGTTACAGCACTGCCAATGACTTTGCTCCCTAAAGTAGCTCCCTAAACTAAATCCATTCCTGCTTGAAACACCTAGAGTGGATTCAGTCATTTCCACTGAACCCTCAGTAATTATAGACTGATAAATGAACTGTGTCATTTGAACAGCCATCTCTCCTTGGAAATTTCAGATGTATGATAGCAGGTAACTTCCAAGTAGGAGGCATCACACCCAGGGAAAAGAGCACTCTAGATCAGGGAGCTGGCAGATGCCAGCAAACATCACATGAATGGTGCCCACAAAGAGTGGAGCGTGTTTTTATGTCAGTTAGCTGCAAAATCGAGATAATAATCAGGTCCATTTGATAGGGCGTTTGTGTGGATCCAGTGAGATAAGGCTCATAAAGTATTTAGCTCGGTAACTGTCAGTGAAGAACCGTTACGATGAATCTTAGGTTTTTATTATTTATTGTTATTTGGAGTGTTCAACACACTACCTGGCATAGTCAATCTTAGAGCCATCTTTTAAAATCTCAGTGAAAGAGACTGCAAACAATGTAACCTTTTGAATTGGGTCATTTCAGTCCGTTAGGACATTGAAAACAGTTTTGCCAGCAGAGCTTATCACTGAACACAGTGATCTTCGGGGGAGGGGCATAAAAACACATTACGCTACAATCAAGTGGAACAGGGAAGTCTAATCCGAGTGTAGCTTTTGTTCCTCCCCCAAATCATGTACACAGCAGATGCAGGTGGAAGGTTTAGGCTTTCTTGACCCTGAGGCCCAGCTTTTTAGCGCTTTTGACATTGCAAATTAGAGATAGGGAGTTAGTTAGGTTGCAGAGCTCCTTCCATGCGCTATTTAGTGGCCCCGATCCCCGGCTCCACTGTTAGAACAGCGCTGGGGGCTCCGGGGCTAGAGGTGCGGGACTCCATGCCGCACAGATCCCCAGGCACAGCCTCTGGTGGGACCGCACTTGCTCGAAGGGGTTTCCTGGGTTGCGCTGCTTTGCCCTCACTCTCCGGCGGCGGGAGGCCGTGCAGCTCTCTCCCAGGGCCGCAAGCGGCGTCCGGAGGCGGGGGTCGCAGCAGCCGCTCGCTCGGGGCGGCGCTGGGCAGACAGACGCCGGGCCCGCCCCGCCGGCATCCCAGGCCTGACTTCCTCCTGCAGCGGGCGGCTGGCCCAGCTGGAGGAAACGGCAGCGGCGGCCACGATGAGCGCGGGGGACGCGGTGTGCACCGGCTGGCTGGTCAAGTCGCCCCCCGAGAGGAAGCTGCAGCGCTATGTGAGTAGGGACGCAGCGATTCGCACGGCCTTCGTGTCCTCAGGCGCCCGCCCGCCGGGTGGCCGCGGGGAGCCTCCCCCCACTTCCCGGCTCGGGCGTGCTAGACGCAGCCGCTCCCAGCTCACCTCTGCCGAGGCCGACAGACGGAAAGCGAAATCGCACGTCGAGCGGGAGCTGCAGCTGTGCCAGGCGGCGGGCCGAGGGCCCAAGTAGCTCCTGCCGGAGGGGCGAGGCGGCTGCAGACTGCTGCTGATCGTAGCGGAGGGAGGCGAGCTGCCCCTGAAATCTCAAGCGTCAGGGTTGCGGGAGCAGCCTGGGAGGCATCTAGAAAGAGTGCCACTGTCTCTGGTGGGAAGTGCTTCTGAGTCCCATTGCCCAGAGAAGGGGACTGACAGCCAGAGGGAACTGGCCTGGGCTAGGCTCGCAGGGAGGATCCTGTATTACTCTTGGACTGGAAAGAGTGCTGTCTCTTGGAGTTCTCATCAGACTCTCTTGTCTGGAGACCCATACAGTGTAACTGGTTCCTCGCCGTGTTGCTTACCAGCTTTTTCTCTATGCTGACACCGCGCTTTTCTAGTGCCAGAAGGAACCATTGACTGTTCCTAGTACGAAATTAGGAACGCATGGAAGAGCAAATCTTCCTACATTGTCCACTGTCGTTTTTAAACTTTATACTAGCAGCTCAAACGTTCACTATCTCCATCTGCATACACAGGATAAGGACTTTAAAACATTCTGGTTAAAGACCAGATCGCGACTCACTGTTTCTCAGCCATTAGGAAGGACCACTTCAGTCCCCAGGGTCTGAAGAAGTGTACACCTTCTTTTTGTACACTGGGAGTAACCTTATGAATTTGACTTGTTCATACTTCCTAATTTCTCTGTAACTCCACGGCATGGCGGTAGGAACAAATTCGCCCATGTCTGCCCTCATGTTTTCGTAAACAGCATTTTCCAGGAATGTCATTCTATTCACCATGTAGATATCAGACACGTATAAATGTCAAGATTTCTGATTAACTGCCAGTGTGTTCCTACATCATTTTTTTTTAAATCCTTGCGTCCATAAGCACAGAGTCCAACATCTCTCAGCTCCTGCTTCATTCCAGCTGCTTTCCTATGAAGCTACTTTGAACACCCTTATGGGAAGGTGAGGCGTTATTTACAGAGTGGGCCTTGCAATGCTTACTCAGGGTGGGTTTCCTTGTTGTCTTTTGGAATGAGAGACATTTTAAAGGTCCCTATGCATTTTCAGGGTGGCACTTACTTTTTGGTACGTAATTGAAAAAGATGATGAGCCTGGAGGGCAAAGTTTATGGGAGATTTTTTTTCCTAGTATTGTTTTGTATCTTGTCCTGAGCAGACTTGTGTAGAAGTTTACTCATGTTTCATAAACTTGATGGGAGGCATGGCTGTGCATAACCATTGTCATACATGGCTCATTCTTCTTAGGTAGTATAGGGGCATAGCAAGAGTGGACACTGCAGAGCTTAGAGGTCTCTGCAGCATATACTGAGTGTGGTGAAGGAAGAAACATAGTGCAAGAGAACCTATATGTCATCTTTCCAACACTGTAAGACGTAAATATTAATGATTTGGCCTTGTGTTTAAGGAGAGTCCTCGTCTTGTAGAGAGACAGTGCTTTTTTACTGAAAAGCATCTCTCCCTGGAACACACCTCTTTTCCCTGGAATATACCTCAAGAAGTCTGTTTCCTCTCCTCCCTAAATTCTATAGGAAGCCTTTTTGCCTCTAGATGGCGATGATGTGTCATCTTCATAGGGCCTGGAAAGGACTTGTATTAAGCTCCTGTCGGGAGTAACTACTCCTTTCTCCCATTAATGGGGTGCCAACTCTAAACTAGGCCTGGTGTTACTGGATGGGAGGACAGAGAAAAAAGACTTGATCCCAGCCCTTAAGAAGTCCATAATTTAACACGTATAGTACAATGACATAACAAAGCTAGTTAGTAGCACAACCAGAGCAACAACTCAGTTCTTTGTGGTGCCAAGCCAGCAAGCATCACCTAACAATTTGCTGTTACAAAAGGAACCCTAAAAAAATCTTTTAGTCCAAGGTAAGCTTGTACTTCATCTACTTGAATCCATTTGTGAAGACAATCAGGAAGTCATTTTTTATCATTGCCCTTCAAACAGACAGTTAATTCTTTTTTTCCCTATATTTGTGTTTTATAAATAATATAGAAATATGTTCTTATTGTAAAAATTCAAACAATATAGGAATAAAGAATGAAAAGTGAAGACCACTTTTAGATTTCACCCACACTCTCCTTTCCCTTTTTATTCCTCCTTATCCCACTCTCTTCTCCAGGGACAACTGTTAGCAATTTAGTGAGTATCATTTAGAAAGTTTTCCAGAAAGTATATAATTTTCTTTTTGTACAAAAGGGATCATATTATATTAATTGTCCTGTAATCTTCTTTTTTCACAATTCTGTACATCTTTCCAGGTTAGTACATATAGATTTACTTCATTTTTTTTTTGAGACAGTCTCACTACGTGGCTGTTGTTAGAGTGCTGTTACATCACAGCTCACAGCAATCTCAAATTCTTGGGCTTAAGCGATTCTCTTGCTTCAGCCTCCCAAGTAGCTGGCACTACAGGTGCCTGCCATAACACCCGGTTATTTTCTTGTTGCAGTTGTCATTGTTGTTTAGCTGGCCCGGGCCGGGCTTCAACCCACCACCCTTGGTGCATGTGGCTGGGCCATAACCACTGTGCTATGGGAACTGAGCTGATTTACTTCATTTTTTTTGAGTCACAGGCGCTGCCCAAAAGGGAAGGCATCTTTTTTTTTTACTTCATTTTTTTAAACCATTGCCAAATGTTCCTTATAAAAGATGTAATATAATTTAATAATTTCTCTGTTGATGAACATTAGGCTTCTATTTCAAACTTTAAAGAATACTATAATTACAATGATTATAAAGTCACAATAGTTCACATTTGGTGAAGGTTTACATGTGCCACACACTATGCCTAGAACCTTACTTGTATTAACTCATTTAGTTTTCAAAACAACACTAAGAGTGTAGTACTCTTTTTGTCTCTGGATACACATTCTTTGTTGCATATGTAATTGGCAAATATTTTCTAGCAGTCTGTAGTTTGTCTTTTATTCTCTGTACAGTATCTTTGGTAGAACAAAAATTGTAACAATTTTTGTGAAATGCAGACTATCAAATTTTCTTTTATGAATCATATTTTTAGTGTCAAATCTAAGAAGTCTTAAGTAAGATTTTCTTTTTTTTAATAATGCAATCTAATTTTTATTTTATTTATTTATTTTTAATTTTTAATTTTTTTTAAGCAATCCACCCATCTTGGCCTCCCAGAGATTATTTTTTTTTCTAAAGAAAGTGTTATTATTTTACATTTAGATCTATGATCCATTTTGAGTTAATTTTATAAAGGTTCTGAGGTTTATGTCATGGTTCATTTTCTCACATAAAGATTCCATTTGTTCCAATACCATTTATCAATTACACTGTCTGTGTTCCATTGATTTACTTTTGAAACTTTGTCAAAAATCAACGTACCATATTTATGTAGGTCTATTTCTGGATTCTCTAGTCTGTTCCCTTGATCTATTTGTTTATCTTTATGCTGATACCATGCTGTTTGATGACCATAGCTTACAGTAACTCTTGACATCAAGTTGTTTTAGCCCTCCAACTTTTTCTTTTTCAGGGTTGTTTTGACTATTGTAGGGCCTTTGTTTTTCTATATCAATTTTGGAATTAGTTTGCCGATTAATTTTACTGACCTTGTGTCTTGTGGCCTTGCTAAACTCACTTGTTAGTTCTAAGAGCCTCGTTTGCAGTTGGAACCTACAATGTTATAAGTGTTGCAGAGAAATAAGAGCAGGTGTCCTTGGCTTTTTCTTATCTTAGGGGGAAAGCATTCATTTTTTTGCCTTTTAAAATGTTAGCTGCAGGCTTTTTTGTAGGCGCTTGTTATCAAATTGAGGAAGTTCTCCTGTATTGCTACTTTGCTGACACTTTTTTTTTTTTTAAATCATGGATTAGATTTCATGAAATGCTTTTCCTGTATCCATAAAAATAACAATATCCTTTTTAATGTTACTATATTATACTGGTTGATTTTTGAATGTTGAGTCAGCCTTGAACTCCTAGAATAAGCTTTAGTTGGATGTGATGTTTTCTTCTTTACATATAGCCCAGATTTGCTTTGCTAATTTTTGCTGAGAATATTTGTTTCTGTTCATGGGGGATATTGGTCTGAAGTTTTCCATTTTGTACTATCTTTGCTTATGATATTACCATAATGCTAGCCTCAAAATAAAATGGGAAGGGTTCTCTCCTTTTCTATTTTTCTGGAAGATACTGTGTATAATTGGTATTCCTTCTTTAAATGCTTGGTAGAATTCACTGAAACTTTCTGGTCCTGGACTTTTCTTTGTGGGAAAGTTATAAACTATAAATTTCATTTCTTTAATAGATAAAGGGCCATTCAAATTATCTATATCTTCTTGAATGAGCTTTAGTAGATTGTATCTTTCAAGAATTTTCTGTTTCACCTATGTTCTTTACTTTATGAAGTTGTTATGTTCCCTTATTATCCTTTTATTTATTTTTTTCAGTCTTTCATATGATTTATTTTCTCCCTTCAATCATAACATATCCAAATTTTGTCTTAAGTGGTGGGTCTGTAAACATAGGTTTATCCATCCCACTTACAGGCAAGGCGAATGCTGCTTCTTTATTATTATTATTGTTATTATTCTTGGGGATTCATTGAGGGTATAAGAAACCAGGTTACACTGATTGCATTTGTTAGGTAAAGACCCTCTTCAAATGCTGCTTCTTGAAAAGGCCCCAGTTCGGTGGCCATAGCACAGTGGTTATGGTGCTGGCCACATGCACCAAGGCTGGCGGGTTCGAACCCAACCCAGGCCAGCTAAACAACAATGACAACTGCAACAACAAAATAGCTGGGCATTGTGGTGGGTGTCTCTAGTCCCAGCTACTTGGGAGGCTGAGGCAAGAGAATCATTTAAGCCCAAGAGTTTGAAGTTGCTGTGAGCTGTGACACTATGGCACTCTACCAAGAGTGACATAGTAAGACTCTGTCTGAAAAAAAAAAAGAAAAAAAGAAAGAAAAGGTCCTAACATGGACTCTCTGGTCATCCAACACAAGTCACTCCCTTGCCTGGCTTTATCTTCACTATATTATGCAGCCACTTAACTGAATCTCATTCTAGATGTCGTGACCCTTATGGCTTGGTCTCGGTCACTGCAGGAAGGAACCAGGTGTGACACGGATTAGAAGTACAAGCTTGCAGGAGGTGGGCTAACCTTAGTTGCAAGGTAGCTCCGAGCCCCCTCTGCAACGGCTATTTATTAAGGTTATACACAACAGGTGTGGAGCGTTAAGGTAATTGACATAAACAGGTGTGGAGAGTTAAGGTAATTACATATGAGGGCTGCCCGTGTAAGGATTGCCACGTGCTCTCCTCACGTGTTCTTTCCCCGCGACCCTCATGAAGAACTACTAAGCATCACTGTTTAACACCTGCTTACTAGTGAGTGACCGACCTTATCTCATTTCAGAACACTGAGTTACTTGGGGAATTGCCCCCAAGTCAGGAAACGTCTCTAGGTTTGCCAGGAGACTGTCCTGTTCTCAGTGTTTCCTTTTAATGTAATAAGAATCAGAAACTGTCCTTTGCAAGCATGGTGTCCAGTCCTCCACACTAGATTTTAACTTTTCCATGGCTTCCATGATTTTGGCCTGTTTTTCACATAGAATGTGTCTGACCTTTACTGCATTGCCACCACCTTTGGGACCCTGGAGCTGCCTTGTCAGAACTATCACTACCAGAGTCTGTTCCCCCTTTCCCTTTTCCAGAACTGTTTTTTCCCTTGGATGGCATCTTTGAAACTTGTCCCCTTATTATCCTTTTAATATCTATAAGATTTTTACTGAGGCCTCCTCTTTCACTTGTGATAATGCTATAATTTATATCTTCTATTTTTTTTGTTTTCTGGTCAGGTTAGAGTTTTATTAATTTTTCTGTTATTTTCTAAAAACCAACCTTTACCCTCACTGATCTTCTCTACTTTCTTTTTGCATTCAATTTCACTGATTTATCATTTTATTTTTATGATTTCCTTCCTTTTGATTGCTATGAGTTTAGTCTGATCACTTCTTCATCTATTTCCTTAGTGAGGAAACTGAAATTACTCATTTGAGACCTTTCTTATTTGCTAATATGCACATTTAATGCTACAAACTTCCAAGTGCTCCTTTAGATGTATCCTATTAAATTGGATATGTAGTGTCTTCATTTTAATTCATTTCAAAATATTATTTAATTTCCCCTGAGAGTTCCTCTTTGGCCCAAGTGTTATCTCAAAGTTTTTTTTTTTTTTTTTTTTTGGTTATTTTCTGAATGCTGGATTTCTTTTTACATATCTTTCCATTATGATGTAATAACAAGCTATATGATTTACTTTTTGTTGTTGTTGTTGCAATTGTCATTGTTATTTAGCAGGACTGGGCTGGGTTCGAACCTGCCACCCTCTGTGCATGTGGCCAGTGCTGCAACCACTGTGCCACGGGGGCCAAGTCATAAACTATATGATTTCTATTCATTAAAATTTGTTAAGTTTAGAAGATAGTGGCTGAGTAACAGCTTCCTTGCAACTGGGCACGGTGAGACTGGGGAGAGAAGACTTCAGACATCTCTGGCTGGTAGGATCTGCCCAGAAACATCCATTTGGGGACACAGGGAGACAGCATGAGACTTCTGGATCCCATGAGGAAGGAAAAAGCAGTGGAGAAATGGCAAGTGGTTGCATATATTCATTCGGTCCAATCCTGCCGTCAACTATAAGCACAGCAGCGGTGAGATTACAAACTGGAAAGGGCTTACCTGTGAGCTGTTTGGGTTTTTTTGGACTTGGCACTCAGTTGAACTGCTTTGGGAGAACTGGGGCAAGAGTGCAGAGGTCTTTGAGTGTTGTCTAGGGCCCCAGACTGAGCCACCAAGCCAGACAGACCTACCAGTGTTTGGTTGTGGGCATGTGGAACCATTGTGGGAGAATTGCCCCGGCAAGCTCCACCCTCAGGGTCGCAGAACAAGCATCGGGCGGGAGCGAGTAATCTAGTGACTGAGCAGCCTAAAGGTGGGGTCTGAGACGTCTTGCAGCCTTAGCCCTTAGGGGCATAGAGTGAGACGGGTTTTGGCACACTCACTTCAAGAGTAGTCCCACTTCAAGAGTAATCCCAGTGACAAGTGCTTTCCTGGGAAAGCTTCTGCTTATCCCAGGTTAGCAATTTAAAGTGCCTTCTAAGCGGGCTGAGGAGGATTTAAGCTCCCCACACTGCGGGGTTTGAGAAATCATTAGAGGCCTCCAGTCTTCATTTTATAAAGCTGTATCAGTATTGTGATTAATATGACATACCCCAGAAGATCACCTGTTGCTCAGACAATATTCAGCAAGATATATATACTGCTTTGTTTTTTGTTTTGTTTTGTTTTTTGTTTTTAATTTCAATATTTTCCCTATAGATTTTTCTTTTCTTTTATTTCTTCATTTTTCTAGTTTAAATATAATTTTCCATTGTTACCTTTTTCAACAATTAGAACTTCATTTTTGCTAGTGTTTATACCCCTATTATTTGTTTTTTCCCTCAAATTTTATCCTGTAAAGTTTTTGGTTTGCTTGTTTTGGTTTAATTTATTGCATTTTTGTCTTTCTTCTCTACTTGGTGGAGGTGGGGTACTGTGTCCAAACAGGCTGGCAAAGAGCTGCTGACCTAACCACCCAACCTGGTACCCCCTTAAGTGGGTTCTTAAGTTTGGGTCAGAGTATCCTACTGTACACCTATATTGCTCCTGTCTCCCTCTTTCTGTGCCTCTCTTCTTTTTGTCAATAGTCACTTCTACCCACCCCCTCTCCTTTCTCCTTTTCCTTTCTTTTCTTTTTTAAATTTCTTTCTTTTTTCCCTTCTTGCTCTTCAATCTTCTCATCCTTCTGGTCCTTTACCAAAAGGACTCATCAAAACTCTAGTCTAGAGGCACAGCAACATAAAGAGCAAGAGGAAGTGAAAGGAAAATTAGGGCAAGGAAACAGAAAAAAGAAATTACTCCTGAGGAAGAATCAGTAGAAAACTCCTGGCATCGAGAAAAACCAGTCCACAGCAACATTCCCGAGGGACTGTGAGGTAGCTACTGCAGAGGATTCCACCTATAAGGAAATGTTAGAAATGACAGAAAGGGAATTTAGAATACAGATGATGAAAACAATCAAGGAAATGAAGGAAACAATGAAGGAAACTGCTGATAAAGTGGAA
>CAUYON010049406.1:0-45196 GCA_963573935.1 Arctocebus calabarensis
TTTTTTTTTTTTTTTGAGACAGAGCCTCAAGCTGTCACCCTGGATAGAGTGCTGTGGCATCACAGCTCACAGCAACCTCCAATTTCTGGGCTCAAGCGAGTCTCTTGCCTCCGCCTCTCAAGTAGCTGGGACTACAGGCGCCTGCCACAACACCCAGTCATTTTTTGGTTACAGCTGTCATTGTTGTTTGGCAGACCCGGGTTGGATTCGAACCTGCCAAGTCAGGTGTATGTGGCTGGCACCTTAGCCTGCTGAGCCACAGGCGCCGACCCTACATTTTTTTTTTTTTTTAAGACAGGGTCTCGGGTGGCACCTGTAGCTCAGCGAGTAGGGCGCCAGCCCCATATACCAAGGGTGAAGAGTTCAAACCCGGCCCCGGCCGAACTGCAAAACGAAAAAATAGTCGTGCGTCTTGATAGGCGCCTGTGGTCCCAGCTACTTGGGAGGCTGAGGCAAGAGAATCGCCTAATCCCAGGAGTTGGAGGTTGCTGTGAGCTGTGATGCCACAGCACTCTATCCAGGGTGACAGCTTTACCGAGGGCGATAAAGTGAGACTCTGTCTCTACAAAAAAAAAAAAAAAAAAAAAGACAGGGTCTCACTCCCTTACCTCATCTAATGTACAGCTCACTGCAACCTCAAACTCCTGGGCTCCCAAGTAGCTAGAACTATAGGCACACGCCACCATGCCCAGCTAATTTTCTAATTCTTTGTACAGACTAGGCTTTGCTATGTTGCCCAGGCTCATCTCAAACTCCTGGCCTCAAGTGATTCTCCTGCCTCATAGTCCCAGAGTGCTAGGATTACAGGCATGGGCCACAGAGCCACTCATGCCTGTAATCCTAGGGTATAAGTTTTTATTACAGAAAATTTCAGACAAATGTAAAAGTAGGCTGGGCATGTTGGCTCACGCCTGTAATCCTAGTACTCTGGAAGGCTGAGGTGGGTGGGTTGCTTGATCTTTGGAGGTTTTTTTTTTGCAGTTTTTGGCCTGGGTCGGGTTTGAACCTGCCACCTCCGATATACGGTGCTGGTGTCCTACTACTTTGAGCCACGGGCGCTGCCCTGGAGTTTTTTGTTGTTGTTGTTGCAGTTTGGCTAGGGCCGGGTTTGAACCTGCCACATTTGGTATATGGGGCCGGTGCCTTACTCACTGAGCCACAGGCACCACCCCGTAAACTCAGGAGTTTGAGACCAGCCTGAATATGAACAAGATCCCATCTCTAGGTCAGGCGCGGTGGCTCAAGCCTGTAATCCTAGTACTCTGGGAGGTTGAGGCAGGTGGATTGCCTGAGCTCATGAGTTTGGGACCAGTCTGAGCCAGAGCAAGACTTCTTCTCTAAAAATAGCTGGGCCTTGTGGAGGGCACCTGTAGTCCCAGCTACTCGGGAGGCTTAAGCCCCCTCACAACTTGAGGTTGTTGTGAGCTGTGACGACAAAGCACTCTACTGAGGGTGACAAAGTGAGACTGTCTCAAAAAACAAAACAAAACAACTCCCCCCCCCAAAAAAAACAACAAACCTCTGTCTAATAAAAGCGGAGAACTCAGTCTAGTGTGGTGGCAGGTGCCTGTAGCTCCAGCTACTTGGGAAGCTGAGGCTAGAGGATCACTTGGGCCCAGGAGTTTGAGATTGCAGTGAGCTATGATGATGCCATTGCATTCTAGTCAGGGTGAAAGAGCTCTTTTCCAAATCTCTAATGCCTTTCTCTTTGCCTTACTGCTAATGTTAATTGGTGACAATCTCTCTCAAAGGCTCTCACAGCCTTCAAGATGAAGCCCAAATTCCCAATCAGGGCAAATATGACTCTACGTGGCACAGCCACCCCCAGTTTCAGGTCCTCCTCTTCCCCTGCATCTCATGCACAAGCCACACTGAATTACTTGCAGCTCCCTGAAGACACCATCGACTTTGTCCATGCTGTCACTGCTGCCTGATGCCCGCCCCCTCGCCTCTTCTCCTGGCTAGCTTATGTGGTACAACTCAGGGCAGTCACCAGCTTGGAAACCCTTCCCTGTCTTCTCTGTGAGCCGACGTCTCTCTGCTGTGCTCTCAAAGCACCATGTCATCTCTGCTGCCGGGCTTCTGACACTGCACTATACCTGGGCTGTCTTCCCTACCAGACTCTGAGCTCTTTGAGGGCAGGAGTCATGTCTTAACTCTGAATTCCTAGAATTCAATACAGTGCCTGGGATGAAGCAGGTCTCAAATATCTGTAGCGTGAATGTGGAAATCCATTAAGAGACATTTTAGGGGAAAAAAAAGACTAACTTATAGGAAAAGGCCAGGGAGAGACAAAGGATAAAAAAGGGATTTAAAAAGCCACAGTTTCAAGTTTGGGAGCCACAGAAATAGTGGTGGCACTGATAGAAATGGGAGAAACTTGGGAGAGCAAGCTGGCTCTGAGAAGCGATAATGAGATCTAAAATTTTGTCTGTGTTAAACGCAATGTATTCTAGACTATCGAAAGCACACAGTGATTTAGGAATAGAAAGAGAAAGGAAAATATTTATGGCATAGCTGGACGAGAACACTAATGTGGCAGGGAAGTGGGTTACAGGTGAGTAAATGACATGTTATGGAACTCTGTGGAACAGAAAAGAATCCAAGGCACATAAAAAGCACTCAGGTCTGAGCTGATGATCCTCATCTTATTTGGCCTTTGGTAAGGTGGGGTTTCAACTCTCACCCTCTGAGAGGTGAAATAGTGCCAGGGCTCCATCCGCCCATAATCTTGTGAAAGCTGCACTAACTTCTATCCTTCCCACTGATGAAGGATCAGTACCAGAGGGTTAGATCTAGGAATCATGTGGAGAGGTGGTAGCTGAGATCATAAACACGGCTGCGTGGTGGCAGAACAGAATGTGGAATGAGGAAAAAAGGGTCATGGGAGGTATTAGAAGGCACGCAAGGTTGTAGAGTAAGGAGCAAACAAGGGACACAAGCACCCGGGGCAGAGAAGCCACAGGGCTCTGCAGCAAAGGTAGTCACGCAGGCCAGGACAGGGGCCCTGGGAGTCGCCAAGGAAGTCTTCACCGGCAGAGCAAGTGCGTGTGACCAAAGTGACAACTGCTGCAGTTCATTCATTTGAAGAGGTTACTAGTTGAATGGTAGCAGGGTTTTATTTTTTATTTTTTTGTAGAGACAGAGTCTCACTTTATCGTCCTCAGTAGAGTGTTGTGGCATCACAGTTCACAGCAACCTCCAACTCCTGGGCTTAGGCGATTCTCTTGCCTCAGCCCTCCGAGTAGCTGGGACTACAGGTGCCCACCACAATGCCTGGCTATTTTTCTGTTTTGCAATTCAGCCGAGGCCAGGTTTGAACCCACCACCTTTGGTATATGGGGCTGGCGCCCTACTCGATGAGCCACAGGCACTACCAGGGATTTTACTTTTATTTATTTATTTATTTATTATTCTTTTGTGACAGATTCTTACTATGTCGCCCTTGGTAGAGTGCTTGGTGTCACAGCTCAAGGCAACCTCAGGCTCTTGAGCTTAAGTGATTCACTTGCCTCAGCCTCCCAAATAGCTGGGACTATAGGCACCTGCCACAATGCTTGGCTATTTTTTGGTTGCAGTTGTTGTTTAGCTGGTCTGGGCTGGGCTCAAACCCGCTTGCCTTGGTGTATGTGGCTGGCACCCTACTCACTGAGCTATGGGCGCTGAGCTTATTTATTTTTTGAGACAGAGTCTCACTTTGTAGCCTTTGTAGAGTGTTGTAGTGTCATAGCTCACAGCAACTTCAAACTCTTGGGCTCAAGTGATTAGCCTCCCGAGTAGCTGGGACTACAGACGCCTGCCACATGCTCAGCTATTTTTTAGAGATGGGGTCTCACTCTCGTTCAGCCTGGGCTGAAACTTCTGAGGTCAGGCGATCCACCCACCTGGCCTCTCAGAGTGCTAGGATTATAGGCGTGAGCCATGCACGTGGCCCCAGTAGCAGGGATTTTGACTTGAAGGCAGAAGGAAGAGTCAGTAGAGCAGCAAATGGTGGGCTGAAGAGGAAAGATATGGAGAGCGAAGGGACAGGATTTGGGGCACAACTGGAGGATCAGCCAGTGTACACATCCACTCTCTTCAGTATGAGACGCTCCTGCCAAAGCCCCACTCTCCTTCCCACCCTCAGGCAGAGACTTGAGACCCAGTGTCAGATCTAAAAAATCAAGGGACCTCAATCCCCTTCCCCTCACAACTTCCTGTCAGCGGGAAGAAATAAACACACCTCCCTTATTCCGAAGCTCTGCTTCTCAAAATGGTAACCATTAGCAACAGGCGGCTATTTAAATTTAAATTATAATTGAATAAAATGAATCATACCACACCTACGGTGCATCTTAGCAGGGTACTGGTGAAGCTTATTAAATGTAGAATATCAATGTCTTCATATAGTGATTAAGAAAATGCCATGAAGGCTGTTTAACAGTACAACCAAAATATTTCAGATTGTATATGAAGTCAGCACGTTGTGCCCTATGATTGCACCAATGTACACAGTTATGATTTAATAAAATTATTTTTTAAAAAAATGAATCATACTAGGCACATTTTAAATGTCCAACAGGCTCACATGCTAGTGGCCACTGAGCTGGGCAGCACATACACGGAACCTTTCCATCACTGCAGAAAGTCCTGTGGGACACTGCTGCTCGTAAGTCTCAGAGGTATTTGACCTCCTCTTCCATCTTAGGGATGCTCGCTTCTCTCTGCCTTAAAAAAAGGCACTTTCCAGACCCTAGACACCGAATCAACCAGGTCCTGGGGGAAATGACTATAGCTTGACTTTTTTGTTTTTGGAGACAGAGGCTTACTCTGTCACCCTCAGAAGAATGCTGTGGCATCATAGCTCACAGCAACCTCAAACTCTTGGGCTCAAGAGATCTTCTTGCCTCAGCCTCTTGAGGAGCTGGGACCATTAAGTTTTCACCATGATGTCCAGCTAGTTTTTCTATTTTTAGTAGAGATGGGGTCTCACTCCTGCTCAGGCTGGTCTCAAACTCCTGAGCTCAAAGGCCTCCCCGAGCGCTAGGATGACAGGTGTGAGGGACTGCAGCAGCCCTCCCTCCCTTCTCTTAATCCTGCTTTCCCCACCAGACCACCTCCAGGGCGATTTGTTCTGCTTCCTCTTGCTTCCTAATGACAAGCAAGCAGATGCCTTAACCCTAGGAAAGTTTGTCAGATACTCTGGCTGGTAGGAAGCAAAGTACGACAAAGCTGGAAGGGACCCTAATCCTCTTCCACGTCAACTCCCTCACTGACAGATGTGATGGGAAACAGGGTGGGAGGGAGGGAAAGTGAAAAGGCACACTATCTCCAAGACACGCGAGGGCAGAGTCAGAGGGTTCCAACGGAGCTGCATTCCTGGGAAGGTTTCGGAACTTCTCTGCCTTGGCTGATGCTTTATGTGCTTTCCAAGATAACATTCCTTTTACGGACAATGCAATGACTTTGGGCCCATGGGTTTCATTCCACGTGGAGGGAGACCGGACAAATCCTGGATGTGGTTAGGGAAAGAGACAACTCAACTCCTGTGAAACCGCCGCCAAGGGCACTGCCTGTCCTCCCTTCTGAGTTGCCTTCTTTGGCCCTGCCTTGTGCTGCTATGGTTATGCTGTGATCAATTCCTTGGAGGACAGGAAACATGAGGACAGAGTCCTGGAAAGAAAAATTCCCCAAGGAGCTTGGGGTAGGGAAAACTAGGAAATGTACAGACGGAGGACCCTCCAGAAGGAATATCCTGATTTAGCTTCCCTCTTCTCAGGAAGAGGCTCAACATAAAGCCAGATGGCTGACCTTGAAGATTCTCCCCTTCCCCACCTTCAGACAATCCCTGACCATGGATACAGGGGCAGAAGACAGGTCACTGAAGTCTAACCTCTACAGACTCTGTCCAACCCCCAGAAGACCACATCTGACCTCTATTAGATAAGCCTGAGAATCAAAGGAAGAAATTCCCAACTCTTTTACTTCATCCAAAGGCCAATGGGCTGAACTGAGTTCTCTGGCAAGATCTTAACATGGAAGTCACAGGAACTCCTTTCAACTCTAGCCTAGTCTCTCCAAGTCCCAGCCCCTCTCTTCCCACCACATTTAGCTGATTGTTCCACAGCTCCTTTTCACTACTAGTAACTCAGGAGACAGCTCTTGTTTAAGCAGCCAGGGGGCCAGCCAACTCAGAAGCAGCAACATGTCCTAAAATGGTCAAAGAAAACTCCACAGGTTTGGCTAGAGCTCAGCTGCTGAAGGAAGGGGGTAGAGTCCTGCAGGAAGGATGAGTTTAACATCCCCATCACCCCGCCCCAAAACTCAGGCCTAAGATTAACCCCTTTGGTGCTGATCACTTACCATTCCACAGGACCTCCAGCGATCGGGGGGACTGCGGAATAGCCTTGTTTTCTTTTATCATGGGACTGACGTAGGATGCTAAGTAAGGGACAGATGTCCAGATCTATTAAAGGAAGGGGGGGGGGATGGGAAATCAACAGACAAGACTAATCACAGTCACATTCTCACAAACACATAACACGCACACATGCTTGTCAATATGATCTTCAAGGCCTAGCTCTGCTTTACTTTTCCTTTCCTAATCACCTTCTTTTACTCCAGAGGCTCTGGCTGACAACCTGGAATACTCCTTATGGCAACAAATCAAGGAACCAGAGGAGACGGCTGTGTCCAGGGTGGAAGACGAGAACCAGGGCACCCTGAGAGTCCCAAGCTATACTCAGGTCCCATTTACTCTCTAGTAACAGGGTGGAGACTTCATTATAGTTTTCAGCCTACCTTTTCATCAAAAGGCCAATGGGCTATCCTTTGGAGGGTAAAGACAGCCAAATAAATGAAATGAGCAAATATTTATCCAGTACCTACAATGTGCCAGGCAGTGTTTCAGGCATTCAGTTCCCTCCCTCGGTCACTCTACACAGAACACCCTGCCAACACCCATTCACCTTGGCTGCATTTACAAGCCTCCAAGCATTGAGCAGGCCAAAACCATGCTGGTGGCTATGACTGAAGCCTGCTTCGTTGGTGACCCAATCTGCATGGCGATCTTCATACTGAAAGGACAGAGGTCCTTGTTAGTTGCTTCACTGACAATGTAATTTCAGCAACCCAACTCCAGTTTCCCTGCCCACCCTGTTGGCCGATCCAGTCTAGACTCTCTCACTGAGGCTACCAGGAATGGATTCCCCAAGGAAAGCTGGGACAAAATGTCAAAGCCCATGATGCCACCACCCGAGTGGCTTGCTTCCAGAGAGGCAGCCAGGAGGCATGAGGGAGAGCCCAGCCAGAGTTCTCCTCTGCAGGTGCCACAGCATCAGCAGAATAGGAACAAATGAGTTCAGGCTGTGGTCTCTGAGGGGTCCCACACCTGTTCTTTACACACACAACTCTGAACGTGACTTGGTGCCTCCCAATGGGACATTTAGAATCTGAAGCATCCTGATACCTGAACTCTAGGGCAGGCTGGGCCAGGCCACTTGTCCACCTGTTGGTATCTCACCTGGGTGGCTGTGAAGACAATGATGTGCTGGACGTCACGCCACGTGAGGCAGGGCCGCGCCTGCAGCATCAGGGCTATCATACCAGCTGCCAGAGGGGCCGCAGCTGAAGTCCCCGTGTGGCCCTCGGTGCAGCCAGTGCCCTTCTGCAGGTCCCAGTCAGTGGTCACCTGGGATGGGAAGGGGAAATGTGTTAGAAACTGAGTTCAAAGGTGGTGTAGAGAGAAGGGTGCAGGACTAGTCTTCGGAACAAGCTTCTCAGGCGGACCCTTCCTTCATTAGAGCTTTATCTTTGACCAGAGGGAAACCCACTAGCAGGGAGGTCAAAGGAGGTCCTTAATCCTTTCGGCCTGAGAGAATGCTGGAGAATGAAGATAAGGAAAATAAAAAGTAAAGTACTTCTGAGGGTGTGACTGCGGGGAAAGAGACGGAGATGTAGGGGCACCAGTGCAGGTAAGTTTCCTGAGTCTTGCTCCTCTAATATTCTTGCTCCCATTCCCAAATTCTCCATCCCAACCCCCACTCCCAACCCTCCAACCCCTGCAACCAAGCTAGAAAAAGGAAGTGGCCAGGGGAGCTACTGGGCCCCAGCTGGAGTTGGGACAACAGTGACGGCACCATTCAAGGAAATCCAACTTGGCAACTAAGTGACAGAGGCTGGAGTGGCTTCAGTACGAACACAGGGAATGTGTTCCCAGGGCTCAGTGTCTACATGGCCTGCCTGCACTTTGTGGCCCTAGACAGGGCAACTGCTTCACTGTGCCAGGGTGGGTGCCGTAAGTCCCCTTCTCCCTACCTGTGGTTCTAGGTGAGAAGCCAGAATGGAGGAGGGCAAGATGGCATCTGTCTGGCATCAAGCTCTTTTCAGCCCTTCATCAACCCTGGAGCCCCAGAGGGTTTAGCTAAGGAGGGCCCTGCTGGAATCTGCTCCACTATGTGGAGCTTGGATCCTTGGCACATGGTGCCAGTACTAAACCAGAGAATTTCTTTCTTCCAAATTTGTCTTCTGGGCTGGACACCACGGTGCCAATTTCTGCCAAGAGCTGCCCTTTCTCCATTGTACTCACTGCTTCCCTCCCAGCTGTTATAGCAGCTGCCAAGAGATGTAATTTTCACCCAGATACTGTACACTCCCAAGAAACTCTGTCCAAGTTGTAGTCTCAACGAGAGCGGGAAGCCTTGTCAGTGCTAGGGAACAGATTGATTTTTTTGCCTGTTAAGGAAAATAGCCCTACAGTGACAGGCTAGCATGCAGCTGGGAAGCCCATGAACTTCCCCATGGTGGCAGCAGCCCTGGGCAGGCATTGGAAAGTCCAGAACAGCTTCCCCAGGTAGCCAAATAGAGGGAAGCATATGCCCCAGCCTCTGCCTCAGAAAGACAGCTCCACCCAGCTGCCCTGGTCATTGAATAGAAACTGGCACCAGGTTTCCAATGCGAGAACATTCCAAAGATGGAAACTTGGCTAAGTAACCTCTCTTCATTTCTGGGCAAATTACAGTTCAGATGGAAGGTAGGAGTAAGAGTGAGCTGACTTAGGAGAAACGCCAGGTATACCAGAGCAAGATTGACAACTGTGTTACACAGACGTCCTGGGTTCCTGGCTGGGGCAGGGGCGAGCTTGGTTTCCCCAAACTTCAGGGGTGGAGAGTACAGCATGTTCCTCCTCATCGTCCTAACTGAGCCGGGCCAAGGACGGGTGCCCCTGTGTACAGAGCCCAGGCTGAGCACAGCCTCTCTTTGCCTTTCTACTTTAGCCCACTCCCGTTTCTCTTACCCCCAGGACAGGGGGAGGAGGGAGTAGGGGTCAGCTGGCACAGAGCCTTGGAACATTTTGTTGACCAGAAGTTATTTATTGGCATAACAAAATTTCAGTTTTGGAAAATAAATTTGACCCAGCAGGAAGACAAAGCAGCCCAATTCCCAGTGGCCCCAGAGAGACTTTCCAACCCAGCCACTGGAGAAATCTGACACCACCTGGCTCCAGCCCAGCTCTTGCCTGGAGCCTTCTAACCCCATATGACATTACTATGGGCCACAGGACAGGCAGGGAGCTGTAGGATGACGGTCTAGAGACCTGGCCGATCCCTGCCAGGGTGGAGCTAAGTCCGGCTGGGCATCGATGATGGCCCCTGAATTCTTACTGGTTCCACAGGCTAGAGAAGCTCCGCTCCCCTCCCTGATTCCATTTGCCACAACTCCAAGGGTAGCTCTGGAGAGGGCTCTCTTTCACGTTGACACGAGACATTCCCTGACTCCTTTTCCCACCCATCCCATGAAAACAACCACTAGTTTTACTCCTGAAGACGGACATGACCAGAACTCACAATATTCCTCTACGTGCTGAAGAGCAGATGATTCTTTTTTTAAGTCCACAAAAGTTAGCAAAAGCCCAAATTCTACCAAAGGAAGACATTTCAAAGAAGTTGTTTAATGAATGTGACGCCTGGATTCTCTAAGGATATTTGTCCTAAGTCACAATTTGAAGAAAAAAGCCATTTCCGCAGATCCCTCCAGAGTCCTCGGGTTGGATCTCCCGACAATGGCGACCTTCACAGGCACAGATCTGCCGGGAGGCGGCACCCGGGGCTCAGGACAGGAAAGCAGGGGACATGAACATGCTGCAAAGCCTGCTGTGCGATGTCCTGTGGGACAGTGGCAAGTTCTCTAGAGGGTCTGGGAGACACTCACAATGCTCCGGAGCATCTTGTCCCCACCACTGAAGGTGACCGCCAGCATGGAGGCACACTCCTCTGCGTAGAATGGCATCCGCCCCTCCTCATCCACGGCACCTAGGGACACAGGAGGGAAATGGAAGGTGGGAGGAGGATGGCGTCCTGGAGTCATCGTTGAGCTGTTCCCTAAGGGACGCCCTGAGCTTAAAACATGATCGGAGTGATTCAAGTCCCTCAGTGTGCCCACAACCCTCATCTCAACAAGCAGCCTCAAGTGGCGGAGAGCATGCTGTGCCCTGAAACTATTGTTTCAAAAGGCTCTCGGGTAAAACTGGAGGTTTTCCACTTCTATACCTACGTATTCATTCAGGTATCCATTTTTTTCAAAACTGATGAAGCATCCACTGTGAGTCACATACTGTGCTAGGCATCAGGAACATATGGAAAAGGACAGTCTTAGTCTCAAGGAACCTGAAGAGGTCAAGTACAGTGGCTAATGCCTGTAATCCCTCTCAAGGAGTCTCAAGGAGCCTAGAGGACAGGCTCAGTGGCTGGCTCATGCCTGTAATCCTAGCACTTTGGGGGACAGAGGTGGAAGGACTGCTTGAGTCCAGGAGTTCAAAACCAGCCTTAGCAATATAGCAAGACCCTGTCTCTACAAAAAATTAACAAAAATTAACTGAGTGTGGCTGCACGTGCAAGTTTCAGCTACTCAGGAGGCTGAAGCAGGAGGACTGCTTGAACTCAGGAGGTCAAGGTGGTTGTGAGACCACCAGACCATCATCTGGTCAAGTGAGCTACGATGATGCTTTGTTTGTACTCTAGCTTGGGCAACACAGCAAGATTCCATCTCTTTAAAAAAAGAAAGGAGGGGCGGCACCTGTGGCTCAGTGAGTAGGGTGCCAGCCCCATATACCGGAGGTGGTGGGTTCAAACTCGGCCCTGGCTAAAAACTGCAAAAAAAAAAAAAAAAAAAAAAGAGGCTCGGCGCCTGTGGCTCAACGGGCTAAGGCGCCAGCCACGTACACCTGAGCTGGCAGGTTCGAATCCAGCCCGGGCCCACCAAACAACAATGACGGCTGCAACCAAAGAATGGCCGGGTGTTGTGGCGGGCGCCTGTAGTCCCAGCTACTTGGGAGGCGGAGGCAAGAGACTCACTTGAGCCCAGGAATTGGAGGTTGCTGTGAGCTGGAATGCCACAGCACTCTATCCAGGGTGACAGCTTGAGGCTCTGTCTCAAAAAAAAAAAAAAAATAAAAGAAAGCAGGCCAAACTCAGTGGCTCACACATGTAACCCTAGCACTCGGAGAGGCTGAGTTGGGTGGATTGCTTGAGCTCAGGAGTTTGAAACCAAGACTGAGACCCTCTCTCTACTAAAAATAGAAAAAAACTAGCCAGGCATCATGGCATGTGCCCGTAGTCCCAGCTACCTGGGAGGCTGAGGCAAGAGGATCACCTGAGCCTAAGAGTTTGAGGTTGCTATGAGCTATGTCGCCATGGCACTCTACCCAGGGTGACAGAGTACTGAGGGTGATCTCCAGATGATGGTTTGAAGGTGTTCCCAGGGTATGGTGACATCTAAGGAAGTCCCAAGATCCTTTGAGAGCAGGGCCAGTCCTGTCCGAGCCCAGAGATGGTAGGGCTCACCCATTTAGACAGACACACTGAAGCTGAGGCATGCTAAGATCTGCAGTGCCCTCACCACTGAGTGATACACACGCACACACGCACTCGGCAACGCTACCTATGGTGACTGTGTAGATGGAGTTGGCATAGCCATCGTAGTTGCAATTGTCGTTGTGCTGGCCCCCATTACCACTGGCTACCACAAAGATGCTCCCAAAGCCCTGGCGACCAGCAATCACTCCATGTTGCAAGGCAGCCTGAGGAGCAAAAACGTCAGGTATCAGTTGAGGAACTCGTGGGAAGACCTCTACCTGCTCCACCAGACTCCCTCTCCATCCCTTCTAAGAAGAAAAGGAAAAAAATTCAAAGGGCGCTGGGCATGGGGGAAAGATTTAAAGACAGATACAAGATGGAGAGGGAGCTGTGAGTTGAACACTGTTTGATGATGTATTCTGCTTATCAGAGGACATGGGGTGGAGGATTGTTTTCAAAGGACAAAAATCTCAAAGCATTGCTCCATTTGGATAAGTCCTAGTGTCCCCATGCTTCCTGCCCCCAGGGCAGGCACACTCTTCCTAAAAGGAGGCAGCAGGGCAAATGGGACGGGTGGGGGAGGGACTGAATGAGGAGGGTGTCCCAGGTCTCTTAGATACCCTCTTCGTGTGGGTCAGTTACCTTTCCAAGCTGATGTGGGCCGTCCACTGTCTTCCCATCATCATCTGGTCCCCAGCTGTTGAGAAACACCCAGAGAGAAGGGCAGATCCAGGCTGTGGCTGCCCACCCGGGCCTCCCAGTCTCAGCTGGCAACCCTTCTGCCTGCAGCTCTTTCTCTCCTCCCAAGCGTTCCAGTTTAGGACTCTCATGATTAAAAGATGTAGAGGTCAAAGGTCCATCCCTTCTCCAAAGTAGAAAACAGAAGTCTGTGCTAAAGTTTTTCTTTCCTTGGACATATCCCTAGTTTAGGACCATGTTCTCCTGCTCCTAAAATTCCTTTTTTCAGGTGGCAGGAGAAAGTACATAGTAGCAAACAGGAACAGGGGTGACTCCTCTCCTGATCTAGGGATCTACTGTGAGGCTTGATAGCAGAGCACCACTGAAGGCACATCTACTCTGTGTATGTTCTTGGTTCTTTGGGTGAGCTCTCTATTCTTTCCTCTAAGAGGAAATGTACCTTGTGGAGAATGTCATGAATTTAAGGGAGGTACTGTTGGGGAGAACAGGTGCCATCAATGCCCTGGGGGCTTCCCAACCCCAGTTCCTCCTTATCCTTCCTACCATGGCCATGACCTGAAGTTGCAGGTATGTTTATGTAGGGTGGCAGGACTTGGTGCTGGGTGCTCAGCTTACTCTTGGAAGTAAGAAAGCAGGAAAGTCTACTTTCTCCTAGAGGTTTTATGAGTTTAGAATGTGGGGCAGGCTGGGGCCTCTCATGTAGCAACCTGATTGCTGGGGTCATAGAAGCTTAAGAAGGAGAATCCAGGGGCTGGGGAACTGGAGAAAGGAGGACCTATTAGTTGAACCCAGTGAGGGCATCCCTACTTGGGCCTGCCTCGGTCGGCAGATTCATCCCTGGTGCTCTAGCCTCTACGGTCTCTCCTGCTGTACCCCAACGCAGCTCTGCCTCACCTGCAGCTGTAGATGTCATTGATCTGGTAGTGCTTGTTGAATGCCACAGCCTCCATGCTGTCTGTGAGAGGTCCGTCCAGCACCCGGATACCTAAGCATCAAAGGCCACGAGCAGGTCCTTATTAACGATGGTTCCCCAGACCAGGAACCACATGGTGGGGAGCCACAGGTAGAAGACTTACTTTTCCCTATATGCTTTTTGACACTGTTCAAATTTTTAGAACAGGTATACATATTATCTGTCCAAAAATATTTTTTTTTTTTTTTTGAGACAGAGCCTCAAGCTGTCACCCTGGATAGAGTGCCGTGGCATCACAGCTCACAGCAACTTCCAACTCCTGGGCTCAAGCGAGTCTCCTGCCTCTGCCTCCCAAGTAGCTGGGACCACAGGCACCCGCCACAATGCCTGGCCATTTTTTGGTTGCAGCCTCATTGTTGTTTTGGCGGGCTCAGTCTGGATTCGAACCCGCTTAGGTGTACGTGGCTGGCGCCTTAGCCCGTTGAGCCACAGGCGCCGAGCCCAAAAATATTTTTTAACACAAAGTTATGTCTTAGATTTTAACAATCATGGAGTCTGGTGAGATAGTCATAGGCTAAAACGTAGGTAACCAAGGTTCCCTTCTTATCCTTACCCTCAATCATAATAAAACACCTGGTGCCGTGCTTGACACAGATGTCCAATACATGGTATTTACCCCCATTGCTACTCTCACAGATGCCTCATTTGCTCTTTAAAATGGGTGGATCACATACTGGTGACCATGGAGGGACAAATGGCCTTTCAGAACAAGGGACCTGACCACAGTTAAGGTTTCTGAGCCCTCTGCAGTTTCATTTACAGAGGGCTGCTGCCCTCTGCAGGAGTGTAAAAGGATCACATCCAGTCTACGCACTGCAAGTTCCCAGGAATTAACCAGGAATCACAAGGAGGGACTCCTATTCATTCCCCACAGAGCCTGAGAGGAAAAGGAAACAGCCACAGGAGAACAAGGCTGCTAAGCTCCCTGAAAGGATGGAGAACAACCTATGACTGTCAGTAGGACTGGAAAGTAGAAAGCCAGGATGTGTATGAGCACCCCCATAAACATGGGATTATAGAGGAAAAACTAAGGAGAAGGCACTTTATAGATTATGAAAATACAAATACAATGTAGTCAAGTAAAATGTCATTGATGGTCTATTCTGTTTCAAGTAGTGGGATTCGCTGTTAAAAAACATGTTTGAGGGCGGTGCCTGTGGCTCAGCGAGTAGGGCACGGACCCCATATACCAAGGGTGGTGGGTTCAAATCCGGCCCTGGCCAAACTGCAAGCAAACAAACAAACAAACAAAAAACATGTTTGAAACACCACTGCACTGAAAAATCACTGAACTCATTTGTCCTACAAACGCCTATTCTAAATTTACCCTTGCTCTATGCTGTGTGGGGTGTCAGGGGTGGGATAAAGACATTTCAGTGTGGTAAGGAGTACGGAGAAGGAGCACCAAGGCTAGAATCACAGCATGAGTTACCTGCTATGCGGCTCCCGTAGGCCACGCCCACGGCACAGAAGCTGTTGTTGGGCACAGCAGCAATCTCTCCCGCACACCGTGTGCCATGGTGGTTGCCATTCTCTGCATCCGGGTGGGGCATGGGGTCAGGGTCATTGGAGTTGAGGTCATAGCTACCCTCAGGGCTCTGAAATATTGGGGGAGGGGGCAACATGTGATCAAATCCCAGAGCACAAGGAGGGAACACAGGGAGCACAGGGAGTGTGAGACTCCAAGCCAGGGCAGCAAGCCCATCTTTCTTTGCCAACCATGTGGGTTCAAGATATGAGCAAAGGCCTGGAGCAAAACTAAGAAGAGCAAACTTCTCTCCTGCCTGCTGTAGGAATGTGTCCACTGCTCCATGGCTTTGGAAACCTGGATAGAAGAGGTTTAGGGCTACCTAAAAGCCACACTTCAGACAGAGGAAGGTATGCGGCACTTCTGTGGAGAGGAAAGTTGCCAACAGGGGCCACTCCCTCCTCCCCGGGGAAGGAGTGGCAACAGGAAGCAGGAAGCAGTGCCTAGGATTGCTCCCCCACAGGGTTAGGGCCACCTGTGGGGCCTTGGCTGCCAGTCTGGAAAGCCAGCTGGGACAAAGGGGAGAAGATGAACATTATCCCACCACCCAGGCTTTTGTTTGACCCGAAAACCTTTAGGAGAGGGGACAAGACTGAGGCCACATCAAGGAGGAGGTAAAGTGTGGTGGTGGGAGGGGTCATTCCAGGGCCACTCACATAGTTGGGTGCAATGTCCTGGATGGTGTGTTCCACTCCATCATCCACTACCACCACCGTCACCCCACGCCCAGTCACATTGCGCTCCCACACACCTGTCACGTTGATGTCCCTGCCAGGGCTCCGCCGGTTATTCTGTAAGAGAGGGGGTAGGATTCCAGTGACACACAGCAAGCCCCAGAGAGAGACACGGTTAGAGCTGGCAACACCTTTTCACCCTTGGCCTAGGAGCCAAACAGAGGCTGCATGCCAAGAGAGCCAAGGAGGGGCAAGTGAGGGCTGTGCCACATGGCCTTGGTCTCCAGGAGAGTTCAGCACCAATCGAGGGTGACTTAGGTGAAATGGTGGCTAGGATTAAGGGTTACGTGTGGGATGATATAATTATTATGCCAATTTAGTAGTTATCACTTATGTAATAATGTTCACCATGAGTCTTGCACTGTTCTAAGTGCTTTTCATATATTAATCTGCTTATCCTAACCATAATTCTATGAGGTAGGTACTATTGCAATCTCCATTTTACAGATGAAGAAACTGAGGCATAGAGAGGTTAAGGAGCTTGCCCAAAGGCACATGTTAGTAGGAGGTAGAACTGGACCGTGAGCCCAGGCAACCTGGCTGCAGTGAGAGCCCCGGGCTCTCTAGAAAACGGTAGAGGGGAGGTAGAGCCCTAGGGCAAAACACACCACAGAAATGTTCCCTAAGGCTAAGGATGGAGGGAACTGAAGAACATAGTCAGAAGCCCATTAAAGAAATGCACAGGGCCAGGCACAGTGGCTCAGGCCTATAATCCTACCACTCTGGGAGGCTAAGGTGCTGGACTGCTTGAGCTCGGGCATTCAGACCAGCCTGAACGAGAACAAAAATAGAAAAAACTACCCAGGCATCGTGATGGGCACCTGTAGACCCAGCTACTTGGGAGGCTGAGGCAAAAGGATTTCTTGAGCCCAAGAATTTGAGGTTGCTGTAAGCTGTGATGATTTCTACTCAGGTGACAGAGTAAGACTCTGTATAAAAAAAAAAAAAAAAAAAAGAAAAGAAAAGAAAAAAAGAAAGAAATGAATGGGAGCTATCTATCTGAAACTGACAACTGCAGAGCTGGACTCACCAGGTGCCATTGCTGTGGGTACTTGGGGTCATTGAAATGGACACTGCGCTTGGCCCGCTTTAGCAGCCTCTGCTCTGAGTGCCAGCGCACAGTTTCATGCCTTGCCAACACTTCTTCCGCCTGTTGCCGGATGGCTTCCACCTCCAGGGCCTGCCTGCGTCCAGCTGGCTGGACAAAGAGGTAGTGACCCCGGAGCTCTCCGATGCGCCCAGCATTCACCAGCCCTGCTGCCTGGGCCAAGGCATCTGCTTGCTGCTTCAGAGTATCTTCTGCCCCCTCACCTTCCAGGCTATCCAGATGAACAGCCCAGCTTAGCCCCCCTGGATGCCGGGCATCAGGCCCACCTGTCCCTGCCAGGCACATGACCCAGGGAACCAGTAAGAAAAGCCCGGCTAATTCCAGCCAGAGACAGGTGGGCAGGCCCAGGGGGGCATCCAAGTGTGGCACTTTCTGCCTCCCTTTCGGCATCAGAGCAGTAGGCTGCAAACAAAGAGGAAGAACATAAAAGAAATAAAAGAGCTGATAACGGTAGGAATTTGAAAAGGGAGACTTTGAAATATCAGTTTGTTCCCCTTGGAAGTCCCCAATCTGCTCCTTTTAAATTACTGAGTGTTTGATCTTTTCTTTTTGTTCACATTTATCCCTGACCAAGAGGAATAAACCCTCAGATAGAGTGTGGGCCAGTACTCACCCCAGTGGGTGACCTCCCACAACCTGATGGGCCTAATCTCCATTGCATCAGATCATCTAACAGAGGGTCTAATTTAGCTCACAGACACCATGCCCTCCCCTGCTGCCATGTACGTGGTTCATATTGCATACCACTCCCACAAACTACTGGGAGCATATGATTGTTCTTTAGGAGAATCCCTCCCCCTACAGAGGGGACATAAATCTTCCCCCCCCCCACCCCCCCGATTTCTCAGCGCAGTTGTCCTCAGGATTAACTTCCCACAATGGGGCCCCATTCGCACCTGGACTCTACATGAAGTTGAGCTCCTGGTCTGGCTACCCACGTCACACTCATCTTATGCAAATGGAGAAAAGGCATCACTTTCACTGTGAGTAGTGTTGACTCAGCACAGGATACAGACCTGGGGGACCCAAGAACAGGAGAAATAGTGTCCCACCAAATCCAGTGGAACAAGCAGAGGTTAGATGAACTCCAGTACCAGTGACCAAAGAAACGTGATCAAGTGTCATTTCCAGGGATCTAAAATAGATCATAGACCAGAACAGAACTGATTTTGTAAGGCCAAATCAGCACAAAACCCAGAAACCCCACTGCTTGTGCTATCATGCCACCCTCCTTTCATTATTCCCCCTAGAGGTCTAGCAGAGGACTTAACTGTTACAAAAATGCCTCCTGAGAAAGTAAGTAACACACTTTCTAGAAGTCCAGGAGGTAGGCAACTTTCTTTTTTTTTTTTGAGACAGAATGTTACTATGTCACCCTCGGCAGAGTGCCTTCCAACTCTTGGGCTTAAGTAATTCTCTTGCCTCAGCCTCCCAAGTAGTTGGGACTACAGTACAATGCCCGGCTAGTTTTCTGTTGCAGTTGTCACTGTTGCTTAGCTGGCCCTAGCTGGGTTTGAACCCACCAGCTTCAGTGTATGTGGCTGGCACTGTAACCACTGTGCTATGGGTGCCAAGCCAGGTAGGTAACTTTCTGATTTGTGTGTCTTCCAAGGACATTAGGGGAAGTGAGGAATATTCAGGAGGCAGGGGGAAAGCCAGAGAATACAAATGAAACTGAACAGGCATCAAGGACTAGCAGGCAAGCAGAAGAAACAACTGGAAAACAGCACAAAGAACTACCCCTGGGCCTAGCTCAGATGGTTGTCCTTGAAGTGAGGGCTCAGTTTCCAATCGCTTAGGTTTGACAGAACCAGGGACTGTGCTTCGGAGTCCTTAAAGAATGGCCAAATTAGAACTGGTTGGCAACTGTGACAGGTGTAAGGGGTGGCAGAACATGTGTGAAACTATGGGTGGCTGGGTTCCTTTAAAAGCTTCTGCTCTGTACTGAGTTCACCTTGGGGCAGGGCTTAGTACTGAGATACACACTCCAACAGATCCAACTCAAAGTATTCCAAAAAACGGGAATTTTACTGAAGACTCGGTGTAAAGGGAGAGAACTTATGCCACCCGACATTTCCCTCTAGAGACCACCATTCCATACCTCTTTCTTTCTTTTCCTCTTAGGTACCCAGGCACAGTCCCTCTCAAATCTCTGCCTGATGCCCCCCACCCCTGCCGTAGCATCTGTTTTCCCAAGGTATTGGGGTGTCCCCCTAAGTCTGCATACTCTACTAAGAAAAAAAAATCCTGTTAGAAAGCCAGATAGTGACCCATCTAAGGAGGCTCCTCCAGTCTCAGAAAACCCACAACAAATTTCCGGAAGCAGGAGGAACCTGAGCTCTTCCTGTCTCCCAACGGCAGAACAGCACTTTTATTCTCAGGCTTCTGGGGCAGGAACCCTAAACTCGTTCTGGAAGCAGATCTGGACCTCTCCTAAGCGCTGGGCCTATCTTTACACCTCTTAGCGGTCAAAGAAGAAGCGTATGGGCAGCCCGCAGGCCAAGATTCTGTTTGAAGCGACTGTCCTCCTCGCTGTAAACCCAGCTCCTAGAAACCCCGTTACGTACAGGGGTCAGACCTCTTACTGCTCCGTGCAACATGTCCCCCTCCTCATCAGCACTCATGCTATCCTGGAATCCAAGACCTAGAGGCCCCGTACCCCTGGAATCCCCCACGCCAGGACCGAAGGCTACTTCTGTTTAGCTCCCTTATCTTCAGACGCCGGCTTCCCCCGGCTCTGGGCCACCCGGACTTCCAATGTCCAGCCCGCACCTAGTTCCCAACTCACCCGCCTGGCCGCAGCTGCCGCCACCTCCCTGCGGAACTCGCGGCTTCCCGGGAGCAGGAGCAGCTAGTGACAGTAGCATCACTTCCGCCCCGGCGGCGCGGCCAATCAGCGGCGGGCCCCGCAGGCCCGGGCCGTCCCGACGGGCTCCAGCAACCGGCGCTGGGGGCCGGCTCCCGCGGACGGCCTCCGTGGGCAGAGGGCGTGCGGGCTTGGCGGGCTTAACTCGTGGGGCTCCACCGCCCCGAAGCCTCGGGGCATCTTCAACAGGGTCCCTCCCGCAGGGTTCTTCTTCTTCATGGCGTCCTCTGAAAAGGGCATCTCGGTGCCGACCTTTAAAAACACCTCGTTGCTCTTCTCCCTCTGACCGCCATGGCCCCAGCTCTCCCTGAAACCTCCCCAGAGGGGCTCCTGCCCCCACCAGGCCGCCTTGCTTCTCGCGGTCGGATCTCTCTTCTTCCTTGCGCCCCTGAAGAGCCCTCTCGCATCTCGGGGGTCTTCCGCAGCATCCTCGTGTCCTGGGCAGCGCCAGCACTCGCCGCCAGAGGGCGCCGTCGGGGGCGGCGCGGCGCCTCCGCGGCCTCTCCTCTCGCCGAGCGAACCTCGCCCCCTCCGCTCGTGTCGCCGGAAGTGGGAGGTGTCCCGCGCGGGCCGGCGCTCGACCCCTCCCCCCGTAGCTCGGCCGCCCCCTCCCCCCGCTCCGCCCGCTCAGGTGCGTCCCGTCCCTCCCCCATCCTCCCGGGGGCGCGGCGCGGGAGGTGTGTGCGGGGCGCGCGCGGGGAGGGGGCTGCAAGGCGAGGGGCGGGGGCGGGGGTCCGAGCGGGGGGCGTGGAGGGTGCTGTGAGGACGGGGACGGGGGTCCTGGCCTAGAAGTGGGACGGGGGCTGGCAGTGGGCAGGGGGGCCGAGGGGAAGATGGAGAGGGCGCTCCGGCCCGAGCGAGCGGCCTGCTTAGCCGTCCCCTGTGGCGGGTGACGGCGGCTTCCCCCCATTGTCCCCTTCCGTCTGTCCCCTGTTCTCTCCCGAGGACTCCTCGCCCGGCGTCGCCGCCGTGCTGGCGCTGCCTGTCGCGGTGCAGGGTTCCCTTGGCACTCGGGACTTTGCAGCCAGATGTACCTGCCCTCCCGCCGCGGCTCTCTGGCCGCGGAGCTGCATGTCTGACCCTCGCTCTTGGCTCCGTGTGCGGGGGCGCCCCGGACTCCAGGCCCGGGCTCTGTTGGAGACAGGATGTTTGCACCTGAGGGAACAATAATGGCGATTTGGGGTCGTTTTCTCCCAGGAGCTTTGCAGAATGAGGCAAGCGGAGGCAGGAAAGGGTCTGTGGGCTGTGACTGAAGCTTTGGTTTGCACAGCCCCGTCTTCGTATTTGCCCCATGCATGGTGCAGGGTTCACAGGTCTACCTGTGATGCTGTTAAAATAAAAACAAGAATGTAAACTAACCCTATGTTTACCCCCCCGCCACACCTCTCGAGTGTTTTTTCTTTTTTATTCTCATCATAGAAGGTTATGAGTTTGTTCTGCAGCATAAAGGATGACCTTTTGCTCTAAAAAACAACAAAAGCATCTGTCAGGGGTCCCTTTCTTGTTACTGTATTCTCATTTCATGCTACAGTAACCAGGATTCAGCCTTTTTTATGCCGCTGTGTAACTCCAAAGAGTCTGTACTTTCCGCAGTCCGTGGGTCTCAGGCTTTTCCCACCTGGGGCGAACATACTGACAGAGCTGAAGATACACTCTAGCGTTGCCCTGTACTTGTTCTCTCTCGTGCAGATGCCTCCCCAAAACTTCACTTTAATGGAGGATGCTTTGACAGTAACAGCCATAAAATGATTTAAAGGCATAAGATATTATAACTAGTAGGCCAAAAGATGCATCTTTTATAAATGATAGTAGACAGTGTAGGCATGTGGACCATTTTCTCACAGACTATGATCTATTTTAAATGACTGCATTTCTGCCAAAAGTGAAAATAAAATCTTTGCACAGAAGAATCTTAGATATTTATATAAATGTGGTGATTCCTGAGGATTGATGCCCACTAGGATCTATCATATGCAATAGCTCTTTTAATACATGGAACCTACTCTAGAATACTCTTAAGTATATTCTCAACTCCCAAGTTTTTCTTTGAGTTTCTTTCCTGGAACAGTTCTATTGTGAAGATGTTTTGAGGGGGAAAGATACATTTATTTTAAACTTTTGAAAACGTGTAGTCTGTAATTTCTTTCTGAATGTACAGAACACGATGGCGGCGTCTGAGGTAGCTGGTGTTGTGGCCAATGCCTCCAGTCCTCCAGACTCATCTTCTAGTTTATGTGCTTCCAAATCAGAGGAAGGTCTCCCAGATGGTCTAAGGTAATGTGTGGATTCTTTACTGGGAAGATTCATGTGGTTCATTTGGGTAAAGGGCTTTTGAGATGGTCTTCTGTACCTGGTCTTGTCTTTTTTTTTTTTTTTGGCTCTACTAGTCCTGCACTAAATTGAGCTTTTTAAAGGTAGGGGACAGCCTGATCTATCTTTGTATTTCTGGTATCCCGGATTCCATCTGCTACTCAACAAGCATGTTAAGTGTTTGCTGAATAAATAGAATCAGAGTACAGGGGGGTCAAACTCATAAAAAATGCAAATATTACTCCTTCATCAACTGTGTGTTCATTTAACCCTGTGTTTATATGAGACTTTTACATAGAGGTAAATGAGACTTTTATATAGAGGTATATACATCTGTATATACACATACATATAAACACATACATGTGTATGTGTGTGTCTAGATAACTGTTCATATGGCTTACTGCTTCATGTATACATTTTGTCTCCCATCTAAACTTTTGAGTAGGAATTGGTGATTACCCAAATTGCATCTTATAATACAATGTACTTCTAATAGTACATTGTTATATGCAATGTTGAACTAAATTAACTATATAGTTATCTCTGAGTATCTGTTGGGAATTAGTTCTAGGACTCCCCTCAGATACCAAAATCCTCAGATGGTCAAGTCAATATAAAATGGTATTGTATTTCTGTGTAACCTATACACATCCTCCCATATATAATACTTTAAGTCATCTCTAGGTTACTTATAACATTTATTTACTTATTTATTTTTTTAGAGACAGAGTCTCACTTTGTTGCCCTTGGTAGAGTGCTGTGGCGTCACAGCTCACAGCAACCTCCAGCTCTTGGGCTTAGGTGATTCTCTTGCCTCAGCCTCCCGAGTAGCTGGGACTACAAGTGCCCACCACAATGCCCAGCTACTTATAACATTTAATCCAGTGTAAATACTATTTGAATAGTTTTTATGCCATGTTATTTGGAGAATAATGGCAAGAACAGCACTACCCAGGGTGACAGCTTGAGAATCTGTCTCAAAAAAAATAAAAAAAAAGCCTGTTCATGTTTAGTACAGATGCACCTATGCATTTTTTTCCTAAATATTTTTAATCCATGGTTGGTTGAATCTGGATGCAGAACCCATGGATATAGAGGGCTGGTTGTATGTTCAGCTTTTTTCTAGAGTGCTTGGGACCTAATATAATAGATAATGCTGTACTAATAATTTTATACGTATCAACACATTAATACAGAAACATATGTATTAACAACTTTATATGTATTAAATCATCATCATAATTCCAGGAGGCGGTGCTAATATTACTATTCCCATTTGCAGGAGATGAAAATGAGACACAGAGAGGTTAGTAACTTGCCCAAGGTTACCAAGCTATGTTGGAGTCAGGGTTTTGATAAATAATATCAACCACATGGTTCTAGTACTAATAATAGGTGCTAAGGTTTCCTGAGTGTTTACTGTATACGAGGCACTGTACTAAGTACTTTATATGTGTTATCTCATATAATCCTCACAGTCCTACCAAGTGGATAATATTATTTCTGTTTCACATACAGTAAGTTGCCCAGAGTCAAATAGCTAGTATTAGAGTGAGGATTCCAACCCAGTTACTCTATATGCTCAAATTTATAATTGAGGAACTCTTCCTCTACTCCACAGCTATCACCCTGTAAGAAAGAGTTAGAGTGTTTATAAAGATTTTTCAATCATGAGGCTTGGCTCCTATAGCACAGTGCTTACGGTGCTAGCCACATATACGTAGGCTGGCGGGTTCGAATCTGGCTCAGGACAGCCAAACAACAATGACAACTGCAACAAAAAAATAGCTGGGTGTTGTGGCGGGAGCCTGTAGTCCTAGCTACTTGGGAGGCTGAGGCTAGAGAATCACTTAAGCCCAAGAGTTTGAGGTTGCTGTGAGCTGTGATGTCATAGCACTTGACCGAAGGTAACATAGATTCTGTTTAAAAAAAAAATTTTTTTTTAGATCACGACACAATCTTACAATCATTTTATTTTGAACAAGTACTACCTATGTATTGAGGAAAGAAAGAAACATTGACTTGATGCTTAAGAGGGTCAGCTGACAGAATCTGTTTTAAAAAACAGGAAGGGATGGCTGGGTGCAGTGGCTCATGCCTGTAAACCTAGCACTCTGGGAGGCGGAGATGGGTGAATTGCCTGAACTCACAGGTTTGAGACCAGTGATACATTGTATATCTAATAGTACATTGTTATGTACAACGTTTAACTATATAGTTACCTCTGAGTATCTGTTGGGATTAGTTCTAGGATTCCCCTCAGATACCAGAATCCTCAGATGGTCACGTCAATATAAAATGGTGTCATATTTGTGTGTAACCTATCCATATCCTCCCACATATAATACTTTTTTTTTTTGAGACATAGTCTCCCTATGTCGCCCTGGGTAGAGTGCTGTGGCATCATAGCTCACAGTAACTTCAAACTCTTGGGCTTAAGTGATTCTCTTGCCTCAGCCTCCCAAGTAGCTGGAACTATAGGCACTCACTACAACGCCCGGGTATTTTTTGTTAAGGTTGTCGTCATTGTAGCTTAGCTGGCCCAGGCTGGGTTTGAACCCGTTAGTCTCGATGTATGTGGCTAGCGCCATAACCGTTGTGCTATGGGCGCCAAACTCATATATAATACTTTAAGTCATCTCTAGGTTACTTATGATATTTAATCCAGCTGGCCAGGCGAGGTGGCTCATGCCTGTAATCCTAGCACTCTGGGAGGCCTATGTAGGTGGATTGCTTAAGCTCATGAGTTCAAGACCAGTGGAGCCAGAGTGAGACCCCATCTCTTAAAAATAGCCCGGTGTTGTGGTGGGCACTTGTAGTCCTAGCTACTTGAGAGATTGAGGCAAGGGAATCACTTGAAGTTTGAAGTTTGAAGTTGCTGTCAGCTATGATGCCACAGCACTCTACCAAGTGGGATAAAGTGAGACTGTCTCAACAACAACAAAAAAAATAGGGGAACAAAGGAATGTAACATATTACTGGATGATGAAAGATTTATAGTTGTAAATATTGGATGTCATTGTAAATATGTTTTAAAGATCTCTTTAAAAAGCAGTGCATTAAATGGCTATGACAAATGACAGAATATCTCAATGTGCTTATGTATACTGGTATGAAATTTCTATTGACAGTTCAATTTTGGATTCAAAATTGTGCTGTAGGCAACTATGAAAATGAAGGTGCCATAGCACCTCTGGAAAAGCTGAAAAATCTAAAAAAAATTTTTTTTAAAGATAGAATCTCACTTTGTTGCCCTTGGTAGGGTGCTGTGGCATGATAGCCCACAGCAACCTCAAACTCCTTGGGCTCAAGTGATCCTCTTGTCTCAGCCTCCCAGGTGACTGGGATGACAGGCACCCACCACAAAGCCCAACTAGTTTTTTTAGAGATGGGATTATACTCTTGGTCAGGCTGGTGTCAAACTCCTGAGCTCAGGCAATCTACCTGCCTCAGCCTCCCAGAGTGCTGGGATTACAGACGTGAGCCATTGAGCCCAGCCTAAAAAGTGGTTCTTGTCAAAGATCTTTATAAGGACTTTGAATGAGAATTGTTTTTGTGAAACATGAGTGGAATAAAAAGAATGTTTCTAAGTTAATATTTTATTGAAATACCATGTGTAACTAAATTATTATATGTAACTAAGTTGAATATTCTAATAAGCATTAGGCTATTTCATCTAGATCCTTGAAAGTTTTTCATAATGGCTCTCAGAATTTGGCCTTTAGTGTCATTTATGTTTTGGCATTTACTGTAGATTGTCTTCAGAACCCAGCTTAATTTCCAAGCTAGTGTTACCTGCATAGGGATAAAAGTCAGTGAAATGAAATAGGAGTTTTCTTCATTCTGGTAATAGAAAGGCTTGTGCGGTTTAATTTTGTTCTTCTAGTGGTAACATTGAAATATTACATATTTAATCCTCTTTGAGATTGAGTAAAGAGAGAAACTTTTTAATCTTATGTTTTGATAGCCCTAAAGACTCTGCACAGAAGCAGAAGAACTTGCCTTTGTTGAGTGTAAGTAGCCAAACGATAACCAAGGAGAATAACAGAAATGTCCATTTGGAACACCCAGAGCAGAATCCTGGTTCATCAGCAGGTGACACCTCAGCAGCCCACCAGGCGGTTTTAGGAGAAAACTTGATAGACACAGCCCTTTGTCTTTCTGGCAGTGGGTCTCATTCTGATTTGAAGGACTTGGCCAGCACAGCAGGAGAGGAGGGGGACACAAGCCTCCGGGAGAGCCTCCATCCAGTCACTCGGTCTCTTAAGGCAGGGTGCCATACAAAGCAGCTTGCCTCCGGGAATTGCTCTGAAGAGAAATCCCCACAAGCCTCCATCCTAAAGGAAGGTAGCAGGGACACAGGCTTGGATTTCCGACCTGTAGTGCCTCCAGCAAATGGGGTTGAAGGAGTCAGAGTGGATCAGGATGATGATCAGGATAGCTCTTCCCTGAAGCTTTCTCAGAACATTGCTGTACAGGTCAAGTATCAAGTTTCTACTACTAAACTGGAATTGGGGGAGGGGGTTGAGGGTAGGAGATAATTCTTTATATTTGGTAGAGAATTACACTTTTTTTTTGCTGGTGGTCATTATACTGTTTTCATACAGTGCCAGGCAATGACTTTATTCTGGTGTTCAATAAATAAGAAAGCCAGTAGCTAGTTTCTAATCTTAACAGCCAGCCAGAACTTTATGACCTACATAAAATTGCTTTCACTGAGAAATTGATGCGTGTAGGTCATTAGCATTCATATTTCCCACCTTTGTCCTTGCAGGAGCAATTCTTGTTCATTCTCTGACCTGCATCTTAAGAAGTACAGTGTATCCTGCCTTCTATAGTGACCAGTGTCTTTGTCAAGGAGAAAGTATGGGTACCATAGCTTATAGGGGACAAAATCCTCATGTCAGACTTGAGGCTTTCTCTCAGTCACTTTTTGATCTTTTTCACTTTATTTTGGGGGATGAACGATTAATGCAATGTGGATGTTTCTGTCCATTTGCCAGAACTCCATTGCTTTTCTTGCTATGAAGCTGATAAGGGGAAACAGCAAAATGTTTCTTAGTTGTGGCAGATTTCTAGGTGGAGGTACTAGAGTAATTCTGCTTAAAGTGCCTTAGAGCAGTTCTAAATATAATTGTTTCTTTTTTTTTTTTAATAGACTGACTTTAAGACAGCAGACTCAGAGGTAAACACAGATCAAGATATTGAGAAGAATTTGGTAAGTATCTAAACTGTCATTGTTGTTACATGAAATCATTAAGGCAGAAGATCTCTAGGGGAATAGCTTCTTAGTTAGAAAGGGTGCAAGAATCCCTCTCCTAACATCTCTGACAAATAGTTAGCTAATTTCTACTTAATCACTTCCAGGGATAGGAGCTTACTACTAAACAAAGCAGCCTGTTGCTTTTTTTCTTTTTCTTTTTTTTTTTTTTTTGAGACAGAGCCTCAAGCTGTCACCCTGAGTAGAGTGCTGTTGCATCACAGCTCACAGCAACCTCCAACTCCTGGGCTCAAGCGAGTCTCCTGCCTCCGCCTCCCTCCCAAGTAGCTGGGACTATAGGCGCCCGCCACAACACCCATCCATTTTTTGGTTGCAGCCGTCATTGTTGTTTGGCGGTCGCAGGCTGGATTTGAACCCACCAGCTCAGGTATACTTGGCTGGTGCCTAAGCCCGTTGAGCCACAGGCGCCGAGCCTGCTTTTTTTCTTTTTGAGACAGTCTTGCTCAGTTGCCTAGGCTGGAGTACAGTGGCATCATCGTAGCTCACTGCAACCTCAAACTTCTGGGCTCAAGCAATCCTCTTGCCTTCACCTCCTGAGTAGCTAGGACTACAGGTGCACACCATCATACCTGGCTAATTTTTCTGTTTTTACTAGAGGTGAGGTCTCACTCTTCAGGCTGGTCTCAAATTCCAGGCCTCAAGTGATCCTTCCACCTTGGCCTCCCAGACTGCTAAGAATATAAATGTAAGCCACCTGAGAGGCCTCTGCCATGTCTATTGAGGCCCTTCCCCTCCAATTGCATTTTTTAAAACTCTATTGTTAGATCTTATTCTTTTTTTTTTTTTTTTGAGACAGAGTCTCAAGCTGTCACCCTGGATAGAGTGCTGTGGGATCACAGCTCACAGCAACCTCCAATTCCTGGGCTCCAGCGAGTCTCTTGCCTCCGCCTCCCAAGTAGCTGGGACTACAGGCGCCCGCCACAACGCCTGGCTATTTTTTGGTTGCAGCTGTCATTGTTGTTTGGCAGGCCCGGGCTGGATTTGAACCCGCCAGCTCAGGTGTATGTGGCTGGTGCTTTAGCCCGTTGAGCCACAGGTGCCGAGCTCCCCCAGGTGTTTTTGGCATTCCTTATATGAATTTTTCTTTTCTTTTTTTTTTTTGAGACAGAGCCTCAAGCTGTCACCCTGGATAGAATGCCATGGCATCACAGCTCACAGCTACCTCCAATTCCTGGGCTCAAGCGAGTCTCCTGCCTCCCCCTCCCAAGGAACTGGAACCCACAGGTGCCCACCACAATGCCCAGCCATTTTTTGGTTGCAGCTGTCGTTGTTTAGCGGGCCGGGCTGGATTTGAACCCTCCAGTTCAGGTGTATATGACTGGCACCTTAGCCTGTTGAGCCACAGGCGCTGAGCTCCCCCAGATGTTTTTGGCATTCCTTATATGAATTTTTCTTTTTAATTTCTTATTTATTTATTTTTTTTTGCAGTTTTTGGCTGGGGCTGGGTTTGAACCCGCCACTTCCAGCACATGAGGCAGGCACCCTACTCCTTTGAGCCACAGGCGCACCCCTTGTTTTTGTTTTTTGAGAGGGAGTCTTATTACATCACTCTTGGTAGAGTGCCGTGATGTCACAGCTCACAGCAACCTCAAACTCTGGGGCTTAAGTGATTATCAACCTCCCAAGTAGCTGGGACTACAGGTGCTTGCTACAATGCCCAGCTATTTTTTTGTTGTTGTAGTTGTCATTGTTGTTTAGCTGTTCTGGCCCAGGTTCGAACCTGCCAGCCTCAGTGTATGTGGCTGGCGCTGTAACCACTGTGCTATGGGTGCCGAGCCTCTTTTTAGTTTTTTATCATCCTGGTTATTTTCACCTAGACACTTTTCATTTTGTCAATATTTCTTTTAAAAATTGATCTTAAGTCAGGCACAGTGACTCACACCTATAATCCTAGCACTCTGGGAGGCTGAAGCAGGTGGATTGCTTGAACTTAGGAGGTCAAGACCAGCCTGAGCACGAGTAAGACCCCTGTCTCTACTAAAATAGAAAAACTAACTGGATGTTATGGTGAGCTATGGCTATGGCGCCACGGGACTCTACCTGGGATGACAAAGTGAAACATTGTCTCATTAAAAAAAAAATGAATCTTGAGGCTGGGTGTGGTAGCTCAGGCCTGGAATCCCAGCACTTTGGTAGGCTGAGACGGGAAGATTGCTTGAGACTAGGAGTTGGACACCATTACGGGCAACACAACAAGACCTCTCTCTACAAAAAATAAAAAAATTAGTCAGATGTGGTTTGCACCTGTAGTCCTATCTACTTAGGAGGCTGATCTGGGAGAATGACTTGAGCTCAGGAGTTCAAGGCTGTAGTGAACTCTGAATATGCCATTGCACTGCAGTCTAGGAAACAGCAAGACTCTTGTCTCAAAAAACACAAGTGATCTTGAGAACCAAATATAATAATCTAGATACAATTTGTTCATAATATAGTGGGTATCTCTGTCTTTCTTTTTTTTTTTTTGTAGAGACAGAGTCTCACTTTATTGCCCTCAGTAGAGTGCCGTGGCATCATACAGCTCACAGCAACCTCCAACTCCTAGGCTTAGGTGATTCTCTTGCCTCCACCTCCCTAGTAGCTGGGATTACAGGCGCCCGCCACAGTGCCTGGCTATTTTTCTGTTTTTTTTGCATTTCGCTGAGGTTTGAACCCGCCACCTTCCGTATATGGGGCCAGTGCCCTACTTGCTGAGCCACAGGCACCACCCCCTCTCTGTCTTTCTCATTTCTTTCTGTTTTCTTTTCTTTATCACAGTACTTGTGTTCCGGTAACATCTTTCTCATTTCTGAAACTTACATTGACTTATTTTGGCAATCTCACACTGTTGAGCTTTCACTCAAACTTTGTCAAGTCTCTTTCTCATGCAGTGTTTACTTGTGCCTTACTAGTTTGGTTTTTAAAATGTAGGCCTTAAAACTTCATATTTATCTTTGTTAAAATGATCCCCTTGATCTATCTCTGGCATTTTATTGCTAAAACTTTTACCCTTTAAGCGTACGTATGAATATCTCAGTGTGTTTTTTTACGAGGATGGCTAATGATGGGAAAGGCAGTCCAAAATCAGGAAGAGGTCTTTTAGAGTAAGATATGTTAATTGAATGGAGAACAATATAAAAAGGAAAAATGCTTGTAGCAACCAGATAACAAAGTGGTGCAAGTTGAAAAATCAAAGGACAAATGAAAAGAAGTAAGTTATTGGAATATATGAACCAGATAAAGCTAATACAAGTTTTTAACTAGAGCAGCGGTTCTCAACCTTCCTAATGCCACGATGTATTTTCATTGTTACAAAGGGGTCACGACCCACAGGTTGAGAACTGCTGAACTAGAGAGTAGCTACTCAAGGGTTATTTGTAATAGACAGGTAGAAAGAAGAGAGACCTGGTGGAGATGGACGAGGTAGAAATAGGGATAGAAGGAAACCTCTGGGAAAGGGAAAGAAGTCACCTTTTCTCAAGTGCTTATTCCAAATACTTTGTATTTATTTTGTCCTCACAGTTATAAGCAGGGTTCAGATGACTGTATAGTAATTCAAGGAGCCAACTAGGAAGGCATAAATAAGCTTTGCATCATTCAGTAGCATCATTCTTTCTTACTGGGCCAGAAGAAGTGCAGGATTTTGTTTGGCTATATCTTTTGAGTAGTTATGAGGCCCATGCGCTTTTTATTTTTATGTTTTTGAGAGACAACATCTCATGCTGTCATCCAGGTTAGAGTGCAGTGTTGTGATTATAGCTCACTGTAACCTTTAACTCTCGGTGTTAAGTCATCCTCCTGCCTCAGCCTCCCAATACCTGGACTATAGGTACAAGCCATCACACTCAGCTTTATTTTGTCATATTTTAATTAAATTTATATAGCCACGTATGGCTAGTAACTACTGTATTGGACAGTATGATTATAGAGCTCAAATAATACCTTGGACTTGGGTGGCGCCTGTGGCTCATTGAGGAGGGCACTGGCCCCATATACTCAAATGGTGGGTTCAAACCTGGCCCTGGCCAAACTGCAAGAAAAAATAGCTGAGCATTGTGGCTAGTGCCTGTAGTCCCAGCTACTCAGGAGGCTGAGGCAAGAGAGTCGCCTAAGCCCAAGAGCTGGAGGTTGCTGTGAGCTGTGACGCTATAGCACTCTACTGAGGGCTGCAAAGTGAGACTCTGTCTCTAAAAAAGAAAAATAATACCTTGGACAGTCACTTAATGAATATTCCTTATAATTAAATTGGGAAACAACCTTTTCTTGTGTTGTTCCCAATAGGATAAAATGATGACAGAGAGAACTCTGTTGAAGGAGCGTTACCAGGAGGTCCTGGACAAGCAGAGGCAAGTGGAGAATCAGCTCCAAGTGCAATTAAAGCAACTTCAGCAGAGAAGAGAAGAAGAAATGAAGAATCACCAGGTATTCTGCTTATATTGAAATTGTCACTGAGATAAGTAACAGTTCCTAATCAAATTAATTTTATTTCTAAGATGAGAAAAATAAAAAGCAGTATTTACTTTTTAAAAGCTATCATAGAATTTTTTTTTTTTTTTTGCAGTTTTTGGCCGGGATTGGGTTTGAACCTGCCACCTCCGGCATATGGGGCCAGTGCCCTACTCAATGAGCCACAGGCGCCACCCGCTATCATAGAATTTTAAGCATAGAAAGAACCTTTGAGAGCATCTTGCCCAAACTCTCATTCATGTGATAGAGAAAAGTACTATTTATTTAACATATTTTGTTGACAAAATTGACTATCTGGAAAATATTTGATAATATTTCTGTTTCATATTATATTAAAATACATAATTATAGGTAGGTTAAAAATTGACATGTGTGCCAGGTTCACTGGCTCACACCTGTAATCGTAGCATTTTGGGAGGCCGAGGTGGGACAATCACTTGAGGCCAGGAGTTTGAGACCAGCCTGAGCAAATGTGAGTCCCATCTCTACAAAAAATAGAAAAATTAACCCAGCGCAGTTGCCTGTAGTCTCAGATAGTTGGGAGGCTGAGGCAGGAGGATTACTTGAGTCCAGGAATTTGAAGTTGCAGTGAACTATGATTGCACCACTGCACTCCAGCTTGGGCAGCAGAGCAAGATGCTCTCTCAAAAAAGTCCCCAAAACTACATATAAAAACTAGAAAGTGGCTTGACGCCCATAGCTCAGTGTTTAGGGCACCAGCCACATATGCCAAGGCAGGCGAGTTCAAACCTGGCCTGGGCCTGCTAAACAACAATGACAACTGGCAACAAAAAAGATAAATAGCTGGGCATTGTGGTGGGTGCCTGTAGTCCCAGCTAGTTGAGAGACTGAGACAAGAAAACCACTTGAGCCAAAAAAAAAAAAAAAAAAAAAAAAAAACCTAGAAAGAAAAATTAAGTTAGAAGAGAATTTAGAATATTTATGAAGCCTCAAATTGCAATGGGTCACTTTATTTCTTTTTTCTTTTTCTTTTTTTTTTTTTTTTGCAGTTTTTGTCCATGGCTGGACCCACCACCTTCGGCATATGGCGCCAACGCCCTACTCCTTTCAGCCACAGGCGCCACCCATAATAGGTCACTTTAAACAAAAGGCAGAAAACTCATAAGCGATAAAGAAAGAGACTAATCAACATGATTACATATAGTTTAAAATTTTAGTATGGCCAATGAAATAAAAATAAGTTGAAAGATTAATGTTAAACTGAGAAGAAATATTTATAGCATATCTAATGAATGGTTTAAGAAGCATGACTTTCTGTGATTCCTCCAAATGCATGCTAAAAGTCAACAGTCTAGAGAAAAATCAGAAAAATTTATTCTGCCATTTTCCTATTCCTGCTGTAACAAATTATCACACCTTTAGTGACTTAAAACAACACATATTTATAACTTACAGTTCTGAATGTCCTTAGTCCAAAATGTGTGTCACTGGGACAAAATCAAGGGCTGTATTCCTTCTGGGAGTGCTAGGGGAATATATGTTCATTGCCTTTCCAGCCTTTAAAGGTTGCCTGTATTCCTTGACTGGTGGCCACCTCCTCTATCTACAAAGCTAGCATCTGTCTGACCTTTTTCCTCCAGTAACATCTTCCTCTGATCACAGCTATAAATGGGTCTTCAGTTTTAAGGGCTCATGTAATTCCATTGGGCTTACAGAGATAATGCAAGATGATCTTCCCATTGCAAGGTTGTTACCTTAAATCACATCCACACAGTCCTTTTTGCTATAAAAGGTAATACATATACAGGTTCCAGGGATTAGGATGTGGACATACTGAGAGAGAATGTTTCATTTTGCCTATCACAGTTATAAACAGTAATTCACAGAAGAGGAAAAGCAAATCTGTTATAAATGTATGAAAAGAAGCTCTATGACACTCACTCATTCATTCATTCACCAAATTTATTTATTTTTTCTTTTGGCTGGAGATGGGTTTGAACCTGCCACCTCCGGTATATGGGACCAGGGCCCTACTCCTTGAGCCACAGGCACCACCCTATTTATTTTTATTTTTTTATTTTTTAAGACAGAGCCTCAAGCTGTCACCCTGGATAGAGTGCTGTGGCATCACAGCTCACAGCAACCTCCAATTCCTGGGCTCGAGTGAGCCTCCTGCCTCCTCCTACCAAGTAGCTAGAACTACAGGCGCCCTCCACAATGCCCAGCCATTTTTTGGTTGCAGCTGTCATTGTTGTTTGGCGGGCCCAGGCTGGATTCGAACCCACCAGTTCAGGTGTACGTGGCTGGCGCCTTAGCCCATTGAGCCACAGGCGCTGAGCCCACCCTGTTTATTTTTTTGAGACAGAGTCTCACTCTGTCAGCCCAGGCAGAGTGCTATGGTGTCATCACAGCGCATAGCAACCTCAGTCTCTTGGACTCAAGAGATCCTCCTGCCTCAGCCTCCTAAGTAGCTGGGACTACAGGCATTCACTACCACACTTGGCTAGTTTTTCTGGTTTTAATAGAGTTAGGGTCTCACTCTTGCTCAGACTGGTCTCTAATTCTTTTTTTGTTGTTATTTTTATTTTTTATTATTTCAGGTTAATTTGAGGGTATAAAGAATTAGGGTACGATGTTTGCATTTATTAGATAGAGTACCTCTTATAATTATGTCCTACCCCCAAGAGTGTGCCATACACCCTAACATTGTGCCCATTAAGTGGGAGTATACCCTTTCCCCTTCCCCTTACCCTCTTCCCCTCCTTTGTTCTCCCACCCCCCACCTTGAATTGATTTGAGTTTTTCTCTTATGTGGGCGTGTATTAGATCACATACTGGCTTCATATTAGTATTGAGTACATTGGATTCTTGCTTCTCCATTCTTGTGATATTTTACTAAGAGGAATGTGTTTCAGCTCTGTCCAGGTTAATACCAAAGATGTAAAGTCTCTGTCTTTTTTTATGGCTGGTCTCCCAATTCTTGAGCTCAAGCAATCCCCGCACCTCAGCCTCCCAGAGTGCTAGGATTACAAGCATGAGCCACTGAGCCCGCAAATATTTTTTGAGTGCCTATTAGGCTCTGGAGACTTGCTCTGGTATGCAAAACACAGTCTCTTGTTTTCTTTTTTTTTTTTTTTTTGAGATAGAGTCTCAAGCTGTCGCCCTTGGTAAGGTAAAGTGCTGTGGCATCATAGCTCACAGCAACCTCCAACTCTTGGGCTCAAATGATCCTCTTGCCTCATTTTCTATTTTTTAGTAGACAGGGTCTTGCTTTTGCTGGTCTCAAACTTGTGAACTTGAGCAATCCACCCGCTTCAGCCTCCCAGAGTGCTAGGATTACAGGTATAAGCCACTGTGCCCAGCCAGTCTCTGTTATCATGGAATGCATATTTAATAGAAGTTAGGAAAATGCCCATTATAAGTATTAGATACCATTTCGTCCTCCCATCTTTCCCTCACCCAGGAGATTGGCGGAAATGAAATAGTCAAGGGTGAGGAATAATGAATTCCTTTAGACATTGGTAGGAGTATGAATTTTTATGATTGTTTTGGAACAGTTATTAGGAATTGTCAGTTCAAGTTTAATAGATACATGTACTTAGACCTAGCAATCTTATTACTAAGAGCTCATTTTTTTTTTTTTTTTTGAGACAGAGCGTCAAGCTGTCACCCTGGGTAGAGTGCTGTGGCCTCATAGCTCATAGCAACCTCCAACTCCTGGGCTCAAGCAATTCTCTTGCCTCCACCTCCCTAGTAGCTGGGACTACAGGCGCCCGCCACAACACCCGGCCATTTTTTGGTTGCAGCCATCATTGTTGTTTGGCGGGCCTGAGCTGGAATCGAACCCGCCAGCTCAGGTGCACGTGGCTGGCGCCTTAGCCAGTTGAGCCACAGGCACCAAGCCAAGAGCTCATTTTTTATATGAAAAGTGTAGATGTACAGAATGCTAATTGCAATATTGTTCTTAAAAAATAGTTAGATTAGATTAAAAATGTCATTATAAAGATTTGGAATCAACCTGTTGATGTTTGAACAGAATAGTTGGATAAATTTGGATATATCCACTGATATCATATTATGTAGCTTTTTTTTTTTTTTTGAGACAGAGCCTCAAGCTGTCACCCTGGATAGAGTGCTAGGGCATCACAGCTCACAGCAACTCCAACTTCTGGGCTTAAGCCATTCTCCTGTGTCCACCTCCCAAGTAGCTAGGACTACAGGCGCCTGCCACAACGCCCGGCTATTTTTTGGTTGCAGCTGTCATTGTTGTTTGGCGGGCCCAGGATGGATTTGAATCCACCAACTCAGGTGTATGTGGCTGAATCCTTAGCCACTCGAGCCACAGGCGCTATGCCACTTGTTTTTTTTTGAGGCTGAGTGTTATTCTTTTGTTGAGGCTAGAAAGTCATGGTGTTAGCCTAGCTCACAGCAACCTCAAACTCCTGGGTTCAAAGAATACTCTTGTCTCAGTCTCCTGAGTAGCACCCACCACTATGACTGGCTAAATTTTCTTTATTTCTTTTTTCTTTTTTTTTTTTTTTGTTTGACACATCTTATTTTATTCAGGTAATAGTCTGATCACACATGATCCTCTCAAACAAGTCAAATGTAATCAGATGTTAAAGCTTGGTCTTTAAACATTGTAGCCAATGATGCCACGCTTGTCTATGATCTCGCCAACATAAAACCACATCCACACCTCACTGGCCACCAAACCATTCAGCACAGCTTCCGTAACTGTGAGCTGTTTGAAGCTACCAGTTTGAGCACTATGCCTATTTTTTTCAGGCTCTGAAAAGCTCTAGGGTTTTCAGCAGGGGTTGTAGGAACCAGCTCAATCTTGGCCAATTGAGGCTTCGAAAAAGTAACAGCAGCGTTCACCAGCCCCGGAGCCTTCTCTGCAAGGTTATGGACAAATTGAGCCATGGAGCTAGGATGGAAAGACAATCGCCCAAACAGCTGGCTAATTTTTTTTTTTTTTTTGTAGAGGCAGAGTCTCACTTTATCACCCTCAGTAGAGTGCCGTGGCATCATGCAGCTCACAGCAACCTCCAACTCCTGGGCTTAGGCAATTCTCTTGCCTTAGCCTCCTGAGTAGCTGGGACTACAGGCACCCGCCACAACGCCCAGCTATTTTTTTGTTTTGCCGTTCAGCCGAAGCCGGGTTTGAACCCTCCACCTTCGGTATATGGGGCCGGTGCCCTACTCTTTGAGCCACAGGCGCCGCCCTAATTTTTCTATTGGTAATAGTGGCAGGTTCTCACTCTTGCTCAGGCTGATCTTGAGCTCCTGAGCTCAAGTTATCCTACCAATCCTACCAGAAGGTCAGCCTTCTGTCTGGCCTTTATGCAGCTATTTTTGAGTTAGATCTATATTTATGGACATGGTATGTTCATAGCTAGTGCAAAAAATCAGGGCTCGTTGCTTGTAGCACAGTGGTTACAGTGCCAGCCGCATACATTGAGAGTTGCGGGTTCAAACCTGGCTCAGGCCAGTAAACAACTGCAACAAAAAAATAGCCAGGCATTGTGGCAGGTACCTGTAGTCCCAGCTACTTGGGAGGCTGAGGCAAGAGAAGTGCTTAAGCCCAAGAGTTTGAGGTTGCTATGAGCTGTGATGCCAAGGTACTCTACCGAGGGTGAAATAATGAAACTCTGTCTCAAAAAATAAATAAATAAAATAAAATCAGGATGTGGAATTGTGTACATTAAATGACATGAAAACACCCCCCACATACACACACACAAGGCCAGGTGTGGTGACTCATGCCTATAATTAATCCTAGCACTTTGGGAGGCCCAGGTGGGCAGATTGCTTGAGGTCGGGAGTTTGAGACCAGCCTGAGCAAAGTGAGAGCCCATCTCTACTTAAAGCAGAAAAATTAGCTAAGCATGGTGGCCCATACCTGAAATCCCACCTACTTGGGAGGCTAACTTAGAAGGATCGCTTGAGCTCAGAAGTTTGAGGTTGCTGTGAGCTAGGCTGAGACCAAGGCACTGTAGTATAAGTGACAGAAAGAGACTTTGTCCCCCCCCAAACAAAACAAAAAACAAAAAAAGCAGGCAACATATACATAAATGTACATGTATTTGTGTGAGAATAAAGAAAGATGTAAAAGTGTAATACAAAGCAGTTGGCACATTAATTAACCTTATGGGTGGAAGTGGTATGAACTGGAGGGTGACTGTTAATTACCTTTATCACTTTTTTTTTTTTGGCAGTTTTTGGACGAGGCTGGGTTTGAACCCACCACCTCCGGTATATGGGGCCAGCACCCTACTCCTTTGAGCCACAGGCGCCACCCTTTATCACTTTTTTTTTGGTGACAGAGTCTCACTTTGTTGCCCCCCACTAAAGGTGCCTGTAACAGCAGTGCCTGGCTATTTTTGAGAGATAAGGTCTTGTTCTTCTTGCTCAGGCTGGTCTTGAATTTCTGAGCTCAAGCAATCCACCCACTTCAGCCTTCCAGAGTACCAGAATTACAGGTGTGAGCCACAGTGCCCAGCCACTCTGTATTTTTGACTTCTTATTAAAAATATATATGAATATATTTGTTATTGTTAAATAGTAAAACAAACCTAAAACCCCACACATAATAAGGTAGCACCGTAACAAAATAAAATAGACCGTATTTGTTGGATGTAAAGAACTTCCATTCTGTGCAAGAATACATTTCTCAGCATTCTTTTTTTTTTTTTTCGAGACAGAGCCTCAAGCTGTCACCCTGGATAGAGTGCTGTGGCATCACAGCTCACAGCAACCTCCAATCCTGGGCTCAAGCGAGTCTCCTGCCTCTGCCTCCCAAGTAGCTGGGACTACAGGCGCCTGCCACAACACCTGGCCATTTTTTGGTTGCAGCCATCATTGTTTGGCAGGCCTGGGCTGGATTCGAACCTGCCAGCTTAGGTGTACGTGGCTGGTGCCTTAGCCCGTTGAGCCACAGGCGCAGAGTCATTTCTCAGCATTCTTGACAGGTGTTCATTCAGCCTTATTTGAATACCAGTAATGGAGTGCTTATTGCTTTACAAGGCAGCATATTCCTTTTTTTTTGTTTTGAGGCAGAGCCTCAAGCTGTCACCACAGCTCACAGCAACCTCCAAATCCTGGGCTCAAGCGAGTCTCTTGCCTCCGCCTCCCTAGTAACTGGGACTACAAGCGCCCGCCACAACGCCCAGCCATTTTTTGGTTGCAGCCGTCATTGTTGTTTGGCGGGCCCTGGGGCTGGATTTGAACCCACCAGCTCAGGTGTACATGGCTGGCGCCTTAGCCCGCTGAGCCACAGGCGCCGAGCCTTTTTTTTTTTTTTTTTTTTTTTTGTGGCAGTGTCACTATGTTGCCCTCGGTAGAATGCTATAGTGTCACAGCTCACAGCAACCTCAAACTTTTGGGCGTAAGTGATTCTTTTGCCTTAGCCTCTCAAATAGCTGGGACTACAGATGCCCACCACAACATGTCATTGTTGTTTAGTAGGCCCGGGCTGGATTTGAACCTGCCAGCCCTGGTGTATGTGGCTGGTGCCTCAACCACTGAACTATGGGCGCTGAGCCCTGGCCCCTCTTTTTAATGTTTTTTGTATTTCCACTTAAAATCTTATCTTATACCACTAGGAAACTTTTCTTTAATTAACTAATAAATATTTGTTAAGGGCTTACTATATACAAGATTCACTGTTGTAGAGGCCGTGAAGGATCCTTTAGCAGCTTACTATCTAATAGGAAGGAGGAAAAACGGATTATGGAAAATCTGAATTATGATAGATAACTGCCTGAGGATTTGTACAAATGAATGCTATAAAATTCAGAGAAGGAATGTATCACCTTATTTGGTTGATCTATGAAGGCTTTACCAGGAAGATGGAATTTAGGCTGGTGTTTAAAAAATGCTCTGAATTTAAATAAGCATCATAGGCTAGCAAAATAGTACAAGCAAAACATAGAAAGGTATGTGTTAAGATGTATAAGCATAGACATATACAGATTTGTTTGCCTAAAGCAGGGGGTTTGTAAAGGTGCTATAAAACTAAAGAGTTTGGTTCTGTTGTTCATTAACATATTGAGTGCTGGGAATCATGCGGTGAACACAAAGGACAAAAACATCAATGCAGTGACAAAAGAACGGGGAGGAGTGTGAGGAAATACCGGTGGGGTGGGATTGCAGTCTTACAAAGAGTTATCAGGGGAAAGCCTGGAGAATGTAAAGGTTGTGGGAAAACCCTAAAGGAGGCATTAAAAGGTAAATTTAGGCACATTGAAATTTTTTTTTTTTTTTGTAGAGACAGAGTCTTCACTTTGTTACCCTTGGCAGAGTGCCATGGAGTCATAGCTCACAGCAACCTCCAACTCCTGGGCTTAGGCGATTCTCTTGCCTCAGCCTCCCAAGTAGCTGGAACCACAGGCCCCGCCCAGCTATTTTTTGATGCAGTTTGGCCGGGGCCAGGTTTGAACCTGCCACCCTCAGTATATGGGGCCAGCGCCCTACTCACTGAGCCACAGGTGCCAGCCTGGCACATTGAAATTTTAATGAACTTATTTTAGCATTCAGTGCTTCCTGAGTCAGGCACCACTGGACTGTAAGCAGTTCAGGGCTCTATACCCAGGAGGAATGGGACAACTTCTATAAGGTGATGGCAGAAGCAAGACAAAATATTTGAAAGTTCCTAGTGGAAAGTCCCTAGTTAGATGTTAACTTGTGGTTTCTAGTTGTTAAACTCTCTAGTTAGAAGTTTATTGGTGGTTTCTGATTGGTTAAACTTATGTCTTCTTTTCCCAAGCTATGCACATTCATTGTTAATCTGGGTTTTTTGTTTTTTTTTTTTCAGTTTTTGGTCAGGGCTGCGTTTGAACCTGCCAACTCCAGCATATGGGGCTGGTGCCCTACTCCTTTGAGCCACAGGCACCACCCTTTTTAGTTTGGTTTGGGTTTTTTTTTTTTTGAGACAGAGTCTCTCTTGGTCACCCTTGGTAGAGTGCACAGCAACCTCAAACTCTTGGGTTCCAGTGATCCTCTTGACTCAGCTTCCCAAGTAGCTGAGACTACTGGTGCCCACCACAACAACCAGCAATTTTTTTTAGAGATGGTGTCTTGCTCTGGCTCAGGCTGGTCTTGAACCTTTGAGCTCAGGCAGTCCACCTGCTTCAGCCTCCCAAGTGCTGGGATTACAGGCATGAGCCACCATGCCCAGCTGTGATCTGGGTTTTGGTTTGTTTATATAAGAATCCTGCAGCTCAGGGGCCCGTAGCTCAGTAAGTAGGGCACCGGCCACATATACCGAGGCTGGCAGGTTTGAGCCTGGCCTGGGCCTGCTAAACAACAGTGACAACTGCAACCAAAAAATAGCTGGGCATTGTGGTGGGCGCCTGTAGTTCCAGCTACTTGGGAGGCTGAGGCAAGAGAATCGCTTAAGCCCAAGAGTTCGAGGTTGCTGTAAAGTGCCGCAGCACTCTACCAAGGGTAACATAGTGAGACTCTGTCTCAAAGAAAAAAAAAAAAAACCCACAGTGCTTGAGCCATCTCAGCCTAATGACCTCCCGATTTATTTATTTATTTATTTATTTTGTAGAGACAGTCTCACTTTATCACCCTTGATAGAGTGCTGTGGTGTCACACAGCTCACAGCAACCTCCAACTCCTGGGCTTAGGCGATTCTCTTGCCTCAGCCTCCCAAGTAGCTGGGACTACAGGCGCCCGCCACAACGCCCAGCTATTTTTTTGTTGTTGTTGCAATTTGACCAGGGCTGAGTTTGAACCCACTGCCCAATATATGGGGCCGTCGCTCTACCCACTGAGCCATAGGCGCCACCTGATTTTTTTTTAACAGAGGTGAATGTAGCATACCAAAGGGAACAGCCAGTCCAAAGGTGATGAGGGAGAATGTTTCTGCCATGTTTGAGGAACATAAGAGAACAATTGTGGCCAGAATAAAGAACATATAGTATATGAGACCAAAGATGTTGGAGGAGCCCATAGCAATTAAGGCAGAGCAAAGGCTCTGATTGCAGTGGGAATCTATTGGAGGATTTTGAGCTAAAGAGCAATAGGCTCTAACTATGTTTTTAAAAAGTTCTTTTGGCCAGGCGGTGCCTGTGGCTCAAAGGAGGAGGGTGCCGGCCCCATATGCCGGAGGTGGCAGGTTCAAACCCAGCCCCGGCCAAAAACTGCAACAAGAACAACAACAAAGTCCTTTTGGCTGCTGTATTGAGACTGACAGGAGAGGAGGAAGGGCAGAAGCAAGGAGACCAGTGAGGAGGCTATTGTAGGTGTCTAGTCAGGAGATGAGAGGCTTAGATGAGGGCAGTTGAGGAGTGAAGTGGCCATATTCTAGGTTTTTTTTTTTTTTTTTGTAGAGACAGAGTCTCATTTTATCACCCTCGGTAGAGTACAACCTCCAACTCCTGGGCTTAGGCAATTCTCTTGCCTCAGCTTCCCGAGTAGCTGGGACAACAGGTGCCCGCCACTACGCCTGGCTATTTTGTTTTTGTTTATTTGTTTTGTGGTTCGGCTGGGGCTGGGTTTGAACCTGTTATCCTCGGTATGTGGGGCCAGTGCCCTACTCACTGAGCCATAAGCGCTGCCCTTCTAGGTTCATTTTTGAAGACTATCTGATAGGTTTCCTGGAAAAACAGATATGGGATACAAGACAGGAGTTTAGAATGATTCCAAAGATTTGGCATGACAGTTAGAAGGATGGATGAACTTGGATACCATGAGATGAGGAAGGCTGTGAATGAAGCAGGCTGTAGGATAAGATCAGGAGTTTGATGCTGGTCATGGTATTACAGGTAGAGATGTCGAATAGACCATGGGGGCTATGTTTAGGAAAAGCTAAGTGCTTGAAATGAGTTTGGGAGTTGGCAGAATGCAAGTAAAGGTATGAATCTGAATGGCTAAGGAGTTGGCAGAAAGAGGCCCAAAGGCCCAGTCCTGAACACTATACCATTAACACAGGTTGGGGCAATTAGGAGGACCCACCTGGAGTTCCTCCCTGGGGATACATGCTCACCAATGTGGCTCTTTCCTGTTTTCTGTAACCCTCCACTTAAAAACAATAGTAGCTCACTTTGGAGTTACTAGTTTTCATGTATAAACATGGCCTTAGGTAGAGTAATGAGGGTATGACTATTTGCAGTTGACAACTATTAGTATCAATTTGACTGATATTTAAAAATAGCATTAACTGGTTTTTCACAGGTAGTAAGAATCTTTGCATTATTTTTCTTCCTCTACCTTATCTGGCATCTGCAGGAGAGAGATCTTCTACTCTTCAAACCAAAATTACACTGACACTAAAATAATTTCTTTTTTTCCCTAGCTTTGGAAAATCCTGTCTCCCATTTTACTGTTCCTCTCTAGCCCTCATTCATCTACTCTAGTCTCTGATCCCAAAGGTCTATTGCTGTTTTAAGTTTTTTCTGACCACAGAAATCTTGAATGGATATGATCTCAGACGGTTTCATTGATTAACTCATACTTCTCAGTGTTAGAGAATTCCAACCCTCTGACACATTTGTGTTCACGTATTACTATTTGTGAAATGCATATTTATATCTCTTTCCATCTGATTTTCTAAGTGGTGTAGTAAATTTTTTCTTGGAAAAGGCCTATATACAATTCTGTAAGCCTTACTCTTTTTTTTTTTTTTTTTTTTGAGACAGAGCCTCAAGCTGTCAACCTGGGTAGAGTGCCTTGGCATCACAGCTCACAGCAACCTCAAACTCTTGGGCTCAAGCGATTCTCCTGCCTCTGCTTCCCAAGTAGCTGGGACTACAGGCGCCCGCCTCAGCGCATGGCTATTTTTGGTTGTAGCCGTCATTGTTTGGTGGGCCCGGGGTGGATTCGAACCTGCCAACTCAAGTGTATGTGGCTGGTGCCTTAGCCACTTGAGTCACAGGCTCTGAGCCACCTTACTCTTTTTTTGTTATTTTGAGACTACACCAGGCTAGAGTGTAGTGGCATCATCATAGCTCACTATAGTCTTGAAGGTCTGGGCTCAAGTTATCATATTCCTGTGTAGCTGGGACCACTGCCACACACTACATTGGGCTAATTTTTATTTTTTTATTTTGAGACAGTGTCTACTTTGTCACCCTTGGTAGAGTGCTATGGTGTCATAGTTCACATCAATTTCAAACTCTTGGGATTACAAGGTCCTTTTGCCTCGGCCTCCCAACTAATTGGGACTACAGGCGCCCACCACAATGTCCAGCTATGTTTTTAGAGACAGGGTCTTGCTCTTCTTGCTTAGGCTTGTCTCGAACTCCTGAACTCAAACAGTCCATCTACCTTGGTCTCCCAGAGTGCTAGGATTATAGGGTGAGCCACTGCCCCCTGCCTGGGCTAATTTTTTATTTTTGTAGAGATGGGGGTCTTGCTAAATGTCACCTAAGCTGGCCTTGAACTCCTGGCCTCATGCAGTCCTCCTGCCTCTGGGTCCCAAAGGTCTGGGATTACAGGCATGAGCCATCATACAAGCAAGCCTTTGTTTTTTAGTACATAGAGCTATGCTCATTTTTGAGGTGTAATGGATTGAGGCTTTTTTAAAAAAAGAAAAAAAAGAATGAGGCTTTATGTTTTCCATTCTCTTGCTTAACTTTCTCTTACCAAATCCTGGGCAAGTCTTAAAAAATAAAACGACCTATGGCATGTAACCCTGGTCTGTAGTTAATATATGCACCCATTGCTTTTCAGGCCCCTCCAAGCGTAACAGAGAGGACATCATCTCCTCATCACAGGAGGAAAGCCTACAACTGAACAGCATCCCGCCTACACCTGCCCTTACCTCCACAGCTGTGAAGAGTAGGCAGCCCCTGGGGGCTGTGGAAGAAGATGGCTCAGAATCAGACTTTGCCCAAGGGTGAGGGCCCAGGAGAGAACCTGGGTGTATGATTTGCCAGTTTGGTGTATGGCTATCTCTCTGTTTTTGTTTTGGTTCTGTCATTCTCTCTTTCAGTACTTCCTCATTCTCAGGTTTTTCTCTAATCCTTTTCCTTTTTTTAGCTTTAAAATGTCTCTCTTCCAACAGTCTGAGCTTTCCTTTTAAGAGTGACCCCCTTACCTCTTCTTTTACCCTTTATTTGCATTTCATGTCATTAATCCTGCTTCATTCCCAGCAGCCAGCCCCTTATAGGCACCCAGAGGTCAAGGGTCATGGGACCACAGTATTTCCACACTCCACGCAATCCTTTAGGTCCTGGTCTGGGCACCTGGCTAACTCGGTGAGCTTTTCTCATTATCTTTCATCTTTACTTCAGATCTGTCACCCACTAAGGTGGGGGGAGTCTTATCCTTCTCTGTCAATGCTTTTTGAATTTGTTTTAGCTATAAAACACTTCCTGTCAACATAATGTGGAGCCATGTTATTTACTGCCCATCCTCTCCCTGGGTGCCTCTGAGAAATTCAAGGGTCTTTTTTTTTTTTTTTGAGACAAAGCCTTGAGTTCTGACCCCCTGGGTAGAGTGCTGT
>CAUYON010049407.1:0-13383 GCA_963573935.1 Arctocebus calabarensis
AAAAGAAAAAAAAGTTATAGGGCAGAGAGGGGAAGTCATTGCATGGTGATATACTAAGAAGATGGGAAGAGATGTTTCAAGAGACAATTAGAAGTTCACTTCAGAAACTTCCCTTTGGGGACACAGGGAGACAGCGTGAGGCTTCTAGACACCCGGGGGAAGGCAAAAGCAGCGGAGATTGGAAATGTCATCAAGCCACACGCAATAAAGATGGTTCCAGTCCATGAACCCCTGTATTACTTTCCCTCCGGAGAAACCCTAACTGCCCCCTTCTATCATTGCCCGATTCAGCAGGAAGCAGTTAGGTCGAGTCTTCACCCCTTCTCCCTAACAGCAGTTAGAGTTTCTACTCGGAGAGGGAGAATTGATGCAGCACATTTGGCGCCCTAGCCAGCTCAGTGGAGCTGGCTGACCTGCCGCCTCCTCCTTGGCAGTGTTGGTGCTGCAGCAGCCAGTGGAAGAACCAGCGGGCTGGATGGCAGGCAAGGAGGGGGACCCCCAACCCCCACCAGAGGCTCCAATAGTCAAAAAGGCTGGAGAACTGCTGAGGAGACACCTGTGCCTTGGTGTCTCCTTCACTTTACACTTAGGACTAAATGTGGAACCCCATTTCCTATGCCTAGGTCAATTTCTTGTGAATTTCCTAGGCCTCATTTCCATGAATGGACTGTATCCATTCATTGATACATTCATTCACCTTGCCCCCGCCTGTATTCATTCGTTTCCTGGCCAAGGAACCCATACACCTATATATACCCTGAGACTAAAGGCCTAAAGGAGGAGACAGGGAAAGACTGGGAGTGAAACGGAGAGAGCTTCTCTCTCCCCACTTGAATTCTCTCCCTCTACCAGGAGCTTTAGTGTTTTCTGTATTCTTTTCTGTAAATAAATTCTGTCTTGCCGCTGGGGGGTGGAGGGGGAAAATAATGTAATGAAGAATAATAAGATATATGTATGTATATACATATAAAAGATGTTCACTTCAAAGTTAAGACCTAATTTACTTAATTGCCCTAATCTTTCCCACCTTAGGAACCACCTAGAATTCACTTACTTAAAAGACTGGGGTAATTTGGGATTCTATTTCCTTGCTTAATTTAAGACAAACATATTGGATGTTGTTGACACAGCTTCTGCTGGGTAATTAATAGATTACTTAGTAATGAGGGTATTTCAGAAAGCAAATAAAGGCTTAATTCTGACTTTTAAACAATTTTAAGGGTTAATGGCCACTTTTGAAGGTCCAAAGTACACACCACACATAAGGCACATTGGGACTCATGTTGGACATTAGCAAGAAGCCTACTCAATAAAAATTGTTACTGGCTTTTAGGAAATTTCATTTTTCCAGGGTGACATAGGCATTTGATTACAATAGGACACTATCCCTTGCTCAGTCTCCCATTCCACCTGGCCTATAAACAAAACTACAGCTCAAAAGCATTTCTCAAAAATGTCCAACAGACAGGGGAGCTGCAGAGGGACTACAGAATGTGCCAGAGCCAGATGCTAAGCCTTTTTAGATTTTCACACATAAAAGCCAGTAGGCCCCAGTTTTCTTAAAATTTGGTCCTGGAAAAATAGGAGGCTGACAGAGTCTAATTTGAATGATTATATTTCTATGGAATTATGAGATGCCCATGTTTAATTATTCCATCTCCATGGGAAATGTCATAGTCCAGTTTTTAAGGACAGTTTATGACCTGAATTCCCCAGTCAGTCCTCTTAGAGGAATTACCAAATCTGACCACACTGTTATCCCAAGCACTGTGTTTAAACTGAGCTTCGAAACTCCCAGGCGTGCTGTACCCTTCTTACCTTGCACTCTATCTCTGCTGCAGTGGCCTTTGTCTTCTCCAATCTCTCTACCAGTCTGGTATCATCCAGAAAGCTTCCTTCTGCTGCAGAAAGACGCAGAAGGAGGTCGTCCTCCAGATATTTCAGCTCTATCTTAAAATTATTTTGGTGCTTTGTCAAAAACAACTAATATAAACCAAGAAAAGTATGAAAAATGTGGTTAAATGTATATTCTTTAAGCAGAGTTTCCTTAATCATGAACTTCATAATAAACGCATTTAATATTAAAACCATACTAGTCATCATTTTAGAAAATTCTTCTAAAAAATTCAAATGGTATGTTAAGATCTTGTTGCACTCCAGAGTATGAATACTTATCAAGATCATTTAACATCATGAACCTATAGAAAGAATCCGTTTAAGAACGGATCAGAAACTTCCTCTTTCTGGTCAGACATGTAAAGAGCTTAGAAGTTTCATTTCTGTCCCCATAATAAGAAAAAAAGCTAATCAATAATTCTTTTTTTTTAAAACAAATATTTAATATTTTAATTATTTCATAGGACAAATTTCAATAATATATATTTATTTTTGTTGACTTTATCATTTTACAAAGGTGACAAAAATACACAGAAAGCAATTCTGAGAAACTAAATGAAAAACATAACACTGGAAATTTTCTTCAGCTTTCCACCTGAATGGTCAAAGATACCACATAGACTTATGTGATGTCATCATATTCATATGTTCTCTTTAAGAATGTGTCTGTTATTCTTAAGCCAGAGATGCTCTGCAGTCCTTGTACGGAAGACAGGAGAGTGAGGACAAGGCAGAGAGAAGAACTGGGATACAGCTTTCCAACTGTCTCCCTGAAATTCCATATCAGTGGATGGAATTGATATTGTACATTTCCAAAACTAGATCCATTGTCCTTTCACTGCATTTCATTATTTTACAAGTAATATGAAAAGGTTCTTCTAGGTTTACAATATCTGGGATTGCCTCCAAAGACAACCTAACATTTCCATAACCTGGAGTCATTCTTTGAAGTTGCCTGGTCTGTAGCCTTCCCCCTTTCACCTAGATTTGTTTTCCATACTATATCCAATTTTTCAATTACTGTTATTCCCTTAACGATGCCTGCTTTTTCTGTAAATTCCTTCTTAGGCTTCAAGCAGTATAAATACTGACGTGTATCCATTGACTGCAAATATGCCTTGACCCAAACATTGATACATATTCTCCAGCTTGGCTGAGTGAATTTAATTCTGTTACATTGTACATTATAGATGGCTCCAATGAAACTTTCTCCATAAACATAGGTGAAATTGTAATATTCTGAATCTGGGCTTTGAGAAATACTTCATCAGTCAGAGAACTGAGGTCACTCTCTCTATTGTAAAATTTGGTTTTTACATCCAACGGTTTAAGAACCTAAAATTTGAAGAGTTTTCTAAAATACATGTTTTCTCCTCCCTGAGTTGTATAACTCACAGCACACACCAAGATGTGTGTTCCAATTTCCTTTACTTCATGGTGAATGACATCATCAATACAGCAATCAGGTTTAAGTTCAGCCACTGCAGTTTTGGAAGCTGAAAGATTTAAATGCTGAAAACTTGTCTGAAGATCATCTTTTACCAATATACCTTTTACAATTTGACTGCTATTATTATGAGCACTATATAACTGGAAAATGTCTCTCCCAAAAATATATTCCCAAAATTTTGTAGTAAAGTCAACATTTCTCCCAACATTAAAATTTCTGCACCATTTAAAGTTGAAGGATCATTTCTTATCAATTGTTTAAAGAGATCTCCAGGTAAGTCTTTTTCTTTACATGTTACTGGAATATTGGTGAATAAAGTAGGCTTAGTCAACTGCATCACTGGTAGTTCATGCTGTAATCCTAAGCACTCTAGGAGGACAAGGTGGGTAAGATTGCTTGAACTTAAGAGTTTTGCCTGCCAATAATTCTTTATACATACATCAGTGAACTGACATTGCAGGGCAAACTGCCACCCTAAAAACAGGCAAATACAGAGAATCACAATGTATTGGGAATGCTTAAACAGTAATTGGCCAATTTCTAGAGAAGAAGAAAATCTACTTCTGGTTTGGGCTGAAGAGGAGAAAAGTAACCATTCTGAAATAAGCACATGGACAATATGCAAATCTACATGGCAATAGAAGTAGAAAGATAGAAGTTCTAAGGAAGGAATCAAAAGGAAGACACTTTCTAAAGAGTTTTAGAAATCAAAAACACTGTAACATGAACATTGGTTTTGGTGGGTTCAGTCAAAAGAAGGATTAGTGACATTGAAGACAGGTCAACTTCTCAAACTAGAAAGCAAAAAGAAAAAGGAATGAAAATAAAACAAGGAAAAGAATATCCAAGAACTGTGAGACAATTACAAGGAGAAGAAAGAGCAGAAGAAATAGTGGAAGCAATAATGGCTAAGAATTTTTCAAAACTAGGCTGGGTGCAGTAGCTTATGCCTATAATTCCAGCACTATGAGGGGGTTGAAGCAGGTGGATTGCTTGAGCTTAGGAGTTTGAGATCAGCCTGACCAACAGTGAGCCCCCATCTATAAAAGTAGCCAGGTGTTGGGAGGCTGGGGTAAGAGGATCACATAAGCCCACAAGTTTGAGGTTGCTGTGACTTATAACACAAGGGCACTCAGCTCAGCACCTGTGGCTCAATGGGCTAGGGTGCCAGCCACATACACCTGAGCTGGCAGGTTCGAATCCAGCCCGGGCCCGCCAAACAACAATGACGGCTGCAACCAAAAAAATGACTGGGTGTTGTGGTGGGTGTTTGTGGTCCCAGCTTCTTGGGAGGTGGAGGCAGGAGACTTGCTTGAATCCAGGAATTGGAGGTTGCTGTGAGCTGTGATGCCACAGCCCTCTATCCAGGGTGACAGCTTGAGGCTCTGTCTCAAAAAAAGAAAAAAAACCCAACAACACCAGGGCACTCAATTGGGGGTGACAACGTGAGACTCTGTCTTAAAAAAAAAAAAAAGGAATTTTTCAAAATTAGTGATGGACATTGTGTCAATCCAGGACACTCACAGCATATTAAGGAAGATAAATAACATAAAATCAACCCCTAGGCATATCATGTTTAAACTTCAGAAAATCAAAGGCAAAGACAAAGAATTATTAAAAGAATTTACAGAAAAACATTCACCTTTATTGGCAGAAGGGTAAGAATTACATGGAACGTATCTTGAGAAACTATGCAAGCAAGGGTGAAGCAACATATTTAAAATATTGAAGGACAAAAAACCATCAAGTGAGGATTCTGTATCCTGAACACTATCCTTCAGAAGTGAAGAGAAATAAAGATTTTTCTTAGATAAACAAGAACAGAGGGATTTTGTTGCTAGTAGATCTCCCTTGACAGAAATATTATTTCTTCATGAAGAAGGACATAGATCAGAAACTCACATCTACTTAAGAAAGAAAGAACATTGTAAAAGGAATAAATGAAAGGTAAAATATTTTATTTGATTCTTAATTGAGCTGTTTAATAATAGCAGCAATGTATTTAGTGATTATACCTTATGGATAAGTAAAATAAATGAGAGGAATGTTATAAAAAAATGAGAGAGAGGAAATAAGAATACTCAATTAAAATGTATCTTCTCTCAATCATACAAAATCTCCCAAAAAAAGAAAAGCTCTGGATCAGATGGTTTCACACCTGAATTCTATCAAACCTTCAAAGAACTAGTTCCTATAATGCATAAACTCTTCCAAAATATAGAGAAAGAAGGAATCCTCCTCAACACATTCTATGAAGCAAATATCATCCTGATCCCTAAACAAGAAAAGAACCCCCCCAAAAGAAAACTATAGACCAATATCATTAATTAATATCAATGCAAAAACATTCAATAAGATATTAGCAATCACAATACAACAACATGTTAAAAAGGTCAAATGGGTTTTATCCCAGAGATGCAAGATTGGATCAACATACACAAATCCATAAATATAATATATCACATAAATAGAATAAAAAACAAAGGCCATATGATTCTTTCAAATGATGCAGAAAAGGCTTCTGACAATATTCAGTGTCCTTTCATGATAAAAATACTCAAGAAAACAGGCTTAGACGGAACCTTCCTCAGACTGATAGAGGCCATCTACATCAAACCCACAGCCAATATCATATTGGAGTAAAACTGAAAGTATTTCCACTCAAATCTGGAATCAGGCAAGGATGCCCATTGTTCCCACTGTATTTAACATAGTGTTGGAAGTCCTAGCCATTGCAATCAGGCAATAGAAGATGATCAAAGGAATCCAAATGGGGACAGAAGAGGTTGAACTCTCCCCCAGCAGATGACATGATCTTATACCTAGAAAACCCCAGGAAATCAACTATAAAGCTCTTAGAAGTGATCAAGGAATGTAGCAGTGTCTTGGGATGCAAAATCAATACCCACAAATCAGTAGCCTTTGTATATACCAACAATTGACAAGCTGAGAATAAAATCAGACTCTCTATTCTTTTTACAATTGCACCAAAGAAGATGAAATACCTGGGAATATATATAACAGAAGACGTGAAAGATCTCTATAAAGAGAATTATAAAACTTTGAGAAAGGAAATAGCAGAATGTGTCAACAAATGAAGAACATACCATGCTTGTGGATGGGAATAATCAACATTGTTAAAATGTCCATACTACCCAAAGCAATCTATAGATTTAATGCTATACTCATCATAGCACCAATGTCATAATTTAAAAATATGAAAAAAATAGTACTTCAATTCATATGAAACCAGAAAAATTCCCAAATAGCAAATACAGTTCTTAGAAATAAAAACAAATCTGAAGCCATCACTTTGCCAGATTTCAGGTTATGCTACAAGGCTATAGTGATCAAAACAGCATGGTACTGGCACAAAAATAGAGACACAGATCTATGGAATAGGATAGAGAATATAGAGATGAGTCCAGTCACACATCATCACACAAACTTCAATAAGCCCAACAAAAATATGCACTGAGGAAAGATTCCTTATTTAACTAGTTAAAGGAGAACTGGTTATCCACATATAGAAGACTGAAACTGGACCCACACCTCTCACCATTGACAAATATTGATTTTTGTTGGATAGAAGATTTAAATTTAAGACATAAAATAATACAAATTCTAGAAGAGAGTGTGGGAAAAACACCTTGAAGATATTGGCCCGTGAAAAAACTTTATGAGGAAGACACCCCTCCTCCCCCCAGCAAGTGAAGCGACACCAAAAATATATTACTGGGATTTGATCAAGCTAAAAAACTTTTGCATGGCTAAAGGTACCACAAAGCAGACAGCCTTCTGAATAGGACAAGATTTTTGCATGTTATGACTCTAACAGAGGCCTGATAACTAGAATCTACAGAGAACTCAAATTAAACAAAAAGGAAAGTGAAAAACAATCCTCTCTATAAATAGGCAAGAGATTTGAACAGAAACTTCTCTGAGGATGATAGATGAAAGGCCAACAAACACATGAAAAAATGCTCATCATCTTTAATCAGAGAAATGTGAATCAAAACCACTCTAAGATATCACCTAATCCCAGCAAGATTAGCCCATATCACAAAGTCACAAAACACCAGATGCTGGTGTGGATGTGGAGAGAAGGAGAACACTTCTACACTGCTGGTGGGATTGCAAACCAATACAGTCTTTTTTGAGAGAAGTATGGAGAATCCTCAAAGATCTAAAAGTAGACTGTTGATATGATCCTGCAATCCCATTACAAGGTATCTACCCAGAAGAATAAAAATCATTTTACCACAAACACATTTGCACCAGAAAATTTGTTGTAGCTCAATTCATAATTGCCAAGTCATGGAAGCAACCTAAGTACCCATCACCCATGAATGAATCAACAAACTGTGGTATATGTATATCATGGAATGTTATTCAACCATTAAAAGAATGAAGACTTTACATCTTTTACATTTACCTGGATGGAGCTGAAATACATTCTTCTTAGTAAAGTATCATAAGAATGGAAAAATAAATATCCAATATACTTCATACTAACATTAAATCAATATAAAAACAGTTACATGCTCATAAGAACAATAAAACACTAATATAGTCTAGTTTGGGGGTAGATGAAAGTAGGAGGGTGGAAGGAGGAGGACGATTGGCAGGAGAAGGGAGAGCATGAGGGGGGATCTCACCTAATGCGCACATTGTGAGAGTAGTAGAACCTTATCTTGGAAGTGAGAACAATGTAACCTAAAAATTTATAACCTCATATTAATTTAAAATAAAAAATAAATTAAAAAACAAACAAACATGATTTTGGAAATGGAAGAATGGAACAGTCTTGTAGAGGCTACTCTCATTTTCTCCAGAATTGCTGGTCTTTTGACAATGTTTGGTGGACCTAAAAAAAAGAAAAAAATACCTGCTCCACCAATAAGAAGATAGTTTTATCTGATAATGGACGAAATTAGTTGTAAATGCGAAGGCAACCACTAAATTTTTAAAAAAGAAATGCAATTTTATATGCTAGGAGAGAAGAAATAATGGAATCATACAAAATGCTCAATTAAAACCAGATAAGGCAGAAAGACAGGAATGATTAAAAAAATAACAAGAAACAAATATAGTGGCTCAGTGTCTGTAACACAGTGGTTACTGCGCCAGCCACATACACCCAGGCTGGTGGGTTTGAATCTGGCCTGGGGCAGCTAAACAATAATGACAACTGCAACAAAAAAATAGCCAGGCCTTGTGGCAAGTGCCTGAAATCCCAGCTACTTGGGAGGTTGAGGCAAGAGAATTATTTAAGCCCAAGAGTTTGAGGTGAGGTTTCTGTGAGCTGTGATGCACCGCACTCTACTGAGGGAGACATGGTAAGACTCTGTTTCAAAAAAAAAAAAGAAACAAACAAATAAATATAGTGAATAAAAACAACAAAATTTTGGTAGGCATTAGTTTCTGTTAATAATCTCTTTAAATGTAAATTATCTAAATAAGTCAATTAAAAGAGATAGACACAGTAGATAAAAAACAAGATAGAACTATCTGCTTTCTACAAAAGCCTGCTTTAAATATAAAAATTAAAGGTAGAGGCTGGGTGCGGTGACTCACGCCTGTAATCTCAGCACTCTGAGAGGCAAAGAATGATAGATCACTTAAGCTCAGGAGTTTGACACTAGGTCTCAGCAAGAGCAAGACCCCATCTCTAAAAATAGCTGGGTATTGTGGTGGGCACCTGTAGTCCCAGCTACTTGGGAGCCTGAGGCAAAAGGATCACTTGAACCCAAGGGGTTGAGGTTGCTGTGAGCTATGATGCCATGGCACTCTACCCACAGTGACAGAGTGAGACTCTGTCTCAAAAAAAAAAAAATAAATTAAAATAAATAAATAAATAAAAGTGGAGAGATGGACAAAGATATAGCACACTAATACTAACCAAAAGAAATCTGGAGAAGCTATATTAGTTTTAGAAAAAGTAGATATCACAACAAAGAAAATTACTGAGAACTAAGAATGCATTACTTCATAAAAGAGCCAACTTTCCAAGAAAGCATAACAATCTTTAATGTGTATGCACCTAACAAAAGATTATCAAAATACATGAGGCAAAAACTAATAGAACTTCAAGCAGAAATAAATAAGCCCACTATTATATTTGGAGAATTCAAAATGCCTGCATAATTGACAGATTTAGCAGGAAGAAAATCAGGAAGGATATACTGGTAGTATACAATTAAACTAAGCAACATCATTAATCAACTGGATTGAATGACATTTATATAATATCTCATCTAACTACAGCAGAATATACACTTTTTCTCAAACTCATGTGGAATATTTACCAAGATGGACCAAATAGTGGGCTATAAAACATACCTGAAAGAGTTTAAAAGATTAGAAATCAAAGTGTGCTCCTAGACCAAAACAAACAAACAAAAAAGAAATCAATAACAGAAATGCTATGAATGCATTTTTTTACAGAAATATAAAATCTCAAAATATTTAGAGATGAAATAACATACTTCTAAATAATACATAGAAATTTTAAGAGAAACGGAAAAGTATTTTAAAGTAAAAGAAAACAGAAATATAACATATAAAAATTTTGTGAGATGCAACAACTGTACTTAGAGGAAAATTTATAATGCCAAATGCAAAGTAGAGAGGAAGATCTAAAGTTATTTATCTAAGCATTCACCTTAAGAAATAAGAGAAAAAAGAACAATATAAACAAAAAGCAAGAAGATGAAAATAAGTAATAAATATTAGAACAGAAATCCACAAAATTTGAAACAGAAATCCAATAGAAAAAAATTAATAAAACCAAAAGCTGCTTCTTTGAAAGAATCAGTAAAATTTATAATCCTCTAGCCAAGCTAATCAAGAAAAGAAAGAGAGGGGCGGCGCCTGTGGCTCAACAGAGCAGGGCACCAGCCCCATATGCCGGAGGTGGCAGGTTCAAACCCAGCCCCGACCAAAAATCGCAAATAAAAAAGCAAAAACAAAACAAACATAAAGAGAGAAAGCACCAATTACTAACATCAAGAATGAAAGGAGGGTATCACTACTGATTCCATGAACATTAAAGGATAATAAAAGAATATCATAAACGTTTCTCTGTCTACAAATTTTGTAATTTATATGAAGGGCACTGATACTTTGAGAGACACAATCTACTGAAAATGTACAGAAGGACAAATAGATAATCTGAAGAAGCTTATATTTATGAAGTAAACTGACTCATCAATTAATAACCTTTCAAAAGGAAAGCACCAGGTCCAAATGATTTTACTGAAAGAAAAGAGTTTAGGAAGAAATAACATTAGTTCTCTATAATTTTTTATAGAAAATAGAAGCAGAGCGAACACTTCCTAACTCCTTCTGTAAGGCCAACATTGCCCTAATACCCAAGTCAGATAAAACTATCACAAAAAGGAAAGCTGCAGACCAATATCTCTCATAAACACAGATATAAAAATCTTCAACAAAACATTAGCATTTAAAATCCAGAAATGTATAGAAAGAATCATACATCACGACCAAGTGGGATTTATTCTAGATATGCAAGTCTGGCTTAACATTCAAAAGTCAAGTAAAATAATCTACTATATAAAGTGGATTAACTGAAGGAGAAAAACATGGTCATATCAATAGATACAAAAAAATTTGATAAAATCCAATACTTATTCATGATAAAAATTCTCAACAAACTGGAAATAGAGGAGCACCTTCTAAATTTAACAAAGAACATCTACAAAAAAGACAGCTAGTGGTCAGAAGTTAGATACTTTTGCCGTAGGACCAGGAATAAGGCAAGGTTGTCCCCTTTCACCACTCTTTTTCAATTGTACTGGAAGTCCTAACTAGTCCAATAAAACATTAAAATATAAATGGAATAGGCAAAAGAAATAAAAAATCATTTTTGTTCACACATGCCATGACTGTTGATGTAGAAAATCCTAAAGAATTCACATAAGGCCTCCCACAACTATGAGCAATTATACCAAATTTGCAAGATACAGATTAATATACAAAAGCCAATTGCTTTTCTATATACAAGTATTGAACAAATGTAATCTGAAATTTAGTACACAATACCATTTACATTAGCACTATAAAATTGAAATACATATAAATCAACTCTGATGAAAGAAAGCTAAGATCTAAAAAACGAAGAGATACCCCATGTTCATAGATGAGAAGACTCAATATTACTAAATTATTCCTTTCTGGATTTCAACACAATGTTCATAAACATAGTAGCACATTATTTTGTGAACACTGATAATCTAATTCTAAAGTTTACATTAAAAGGTATAAGATCCAGAATTACCAATAGTTTATGGAAGAAAAAGGAAGTTGGGGAATGGACATTACCTGGCTTGAAGATTTACTTTAAAACCACAGTAATCAAAACAGTGTGATATTAATGAAGGGAAAAACAAATACTTCAATTGGAACAGAAGGGAGAACCCAGAAATAGATCCACAGTAATATGACCAACTGATCATCGACAAGGAGCAAAGGCAGTTGAAGTGCTGGTAGATAATTTAATCTTTTACCTTAAGCTTTTCCAAATCTGGCCTTTCGATACTGACAACCTCTGCTAGAAGCTGGGCTTCAAGACCATCTTCTGTTACTGTGAAATTGAGGAGGGTTGTCTGAGCTTGTAATTCTGGTTTATAGTGAGGATTTGCCAGTTTTGTGTGAAGGATAAGGCGGAAGTTCTTATTAAATTCACATTCTTTATGTCCAATCCTGATGTACCTAAAAGGAGCATAAAAGACTTTTGGAAAATTTCAATGGACTATAACTAATATAAAGGTGTCATTTCATTCCTGTATTCTGATAATGGACACTGGCCAGAAGACCAGGTGATTCAGAATTTTTCACGTATTTTTCCTCAGATACACACATTATCCACTAAATCTTTATATGATTAAGTTTCCACATATGTGAAATGGTGACAATAATAGTACTCACATTATAGTGTCATGGTAATAATTAAATACAATGATGGTAGAAAGGACCTATGAACACATGTTAGATTAGCTCTTATTATTATACAGTAAATATTCACTTAACATCATTGATAGATTCTTGGAAACTGACTTTAAGTAAAATGACATATAATAAAACCCATTTTACCATAAGGCTAATTTGTATAGGAATTAAATTTCATATGATATATTCCTTAATATATCATTAAACATCACTAAAAAAGGACCCCACACTTCTAATGTTAACATAGAAATAAACATAAGTTATAAATACATTTAAGAAAGATTAATGAAAACAAGATGATTATTTACCAAATTACCCCAATTTAGGGTCATGGGTGGCCAGAGTCCATTCTGGCAGCCCAGGGCCAAGGGGGGAACCAACCCAGGACAAGATGCTATCTCAATTCAGGGCCAGGGCACTCTCACCACTTCCCTCAACTCTGTCATTCCAGGACCATGTTGATATGCTGATTTACCTAATGTACACAGCTTTGGGATGTGGGAAGAAACTTAAGGATCCACAGAAAACCCATGTAGACATGGGGAGAACATGCAAGCTCCACACAGTGGCCCCAGCCACCATTTTTTTCTTATTAATGTTATTATGAAACTCTGTTTTTCAAGGACCTGTTGTACTTGTTCTGGTTAAACTTACAACAAACACTGCTATTCTAAAGTCGTGCAACAAACATACAGAGCAACTGAAAGTAGGTGCACTGGAACCTGAACTGCAGGTGAGTGAACCTTCATAATAGAGGCCTGGAAGCATGGCTGTGCCAAGGAGCATCTTTTCAGTCTCCTGTTTCATCTTAGATACTCATTAACACTGTGGATTCTTACTTCCTTATCAACTGAAAAAATATTTTAATTGTATAGATATCATAATGATAGAACATTATCCAAAGGCCATACTTTTTTTTTTATTGAATCATAGCTGTGTACATTAGTTCAATCATGGGGTACAGTGTGCGGGCTTCACATGCAATCTGAGATATTTTTATCAACCTGATTGACATAACATTCATGAGATTTTCTCATTTACTATGCGAAAACATTTTTGATCCGTAT
>CAUYON010049408.1:0-25563 GCA_963573935.1 Arctocebus calabarensis
TCATCAATCAGAAATGGTAAAGATGAAATAACAACAGATTCCTCAGAAATTCAAAAAATCCTTAATGAATATTACAAGAAACTTTACTCTCAGAAATATGAAAATCTGAAGGAAATTGACCAACACTTGGAAGCATGCCACCTTCCAAGAGTCAGCCAGAATGAAGTAGAAATGTTGAACAGACCTATGTCAAGTTCTGAAATAGCATCAACTATACAAAATCTCCCTAAAAAGAAAAGCCCAGGACAAGAGGGCTTCACATCAGAATTCTACCAAACCTTTAAGGAGGAACTAGTACCTCTATGACTCAACCTTTTCCAAAATATAGAAAAAGAAGGAATACTACTCAACACATTTTATGAAGCAAACATCACCTTGATCCCCAAACCAGGAAAAGGCCCAACGAGAAAAGAAAATTATAGACCAATATCACTAATGAATATTGATGTAAAAATATTCAGCAAGATCCTAGAAAACAGAATCCAGCAGCACATCAAACAAATTATACACCATGACCAAGTGGGCTTTATCCCAGGGTCTCAAGGCTGGTTGAATACACATAAATCTATAAATATAATTCAGCACATAAACAAATTAAAAAACAAAGATCGTATTTGTTGATGCAGAAACAAATCTCTCAATTGATGCAGAAAAAAGCTTTTGATAATATCCAGCATCCCTTCATGATCAGAACACTTAAGAAAATTGGCATAGAAGGGACATTTCTTAAACTGATAGAGGGCATCTACAGCAAACCCACAGCCAATTTCATATCAAATGGAGTTAAATTGAAATCATTTCCACTCAGATCAGGAACCAGGCAAGGTCACCCATTGTCTCCACTGCTCTTTACCATTGTAACAGAAGTTTTAGCCATTGCAATTAGGGAAGAAAAGGCGATCAAGGGTATCCATATAGGGTTAGAAGAGATCAAATTTTTACTCTTCACTGATGATATGACTGTATACCTGGAGAACACCAGGGATTCTATTACAAAACTCTTAGACATGATCAAGGAATACAGAGGTGTCTCAGGTTACAAAATCAACACTCATAAATCTGTAGCGTTTACATACACCAACAATAGCCAAGCTGAAAAAACAGTCAGGGACTCTATTCCATTCACAGTAGTGCCAAAGAAGATGAAATATTTGGGAGTTTACCTAACAAAGGACGTAAAAGATCACTATGAAAAGAACTATGAAACTCTAAGAAAAGAAACAGCTGAAGATGTTAACAAATGGAAAACATATCATGCTCATGGCTGGGAAGAAACAACATTGTGAAAATGTCCATACTACCCAAAGCAATATACAAGTTTAATGCTATCCTTATTAACGCTCCATTGTCATATTTTAAAGATCTCGAAAAAAATAAAACATCATTTTATATGGAATCCAAAAACCTCAAATAGCCAAGACATTACTCACAAATAAAAACAAAGCAGGAGGAATTATGCTACTAGACCTCAGACTAGACTACAAATCAATAGTGATCAAAACAGCATGGTACTGGCACACAAACAGAGAGGTAGATGTATGGAACAGAATAGAGAACCAAGAGACGAACCCAGCTACCTATTTATTTGATCTTTGACAAGCCAATTAAAAACATTCAGTGGGGAAAAGACTCCCTATTTAACAAATGGTGCTGGATTAACTGGCTGGCGACTTGTAGAAGTCTGTAACTAGACCCACACCTTTCACCAATAACTCAGATAGACTCTCACTGAATTAAAGATTTAAATTTAAGACATGAAACTATAAAAACACTAGATAAAGTGCAGGGAAAATTCTTGAAGGAATCGACCTGGGCTAATCTTCTATGAGGAGGACTCCCCAGGCAATTGAAGCAGCATCAAAAATACACTACTGGGACCTGATCAAACTAAAAAGCTTCTGCACAGCCAAGAACACAGTAAGTAAAGCAAGCAGACAGTCCTCAGAATGGGAGAAGATCTTTGCAGGTTATGCCTCCAACAAAGGTTTAATAACATGAATCCACAGAGAACTCAAACATATTAGCAAGAAAAGAACAAGTGATCTCATCTCAGGGTGGGCAAGGGACTCGAAGAGAAACTTCTCTGAAGAAGACAGGTGCACAGCCTACAGACACATGAAAAAATGCTCATCATCCTTAATCATCAGAGAAATGCAAATCAAAACTACTTTGAGATATCATCTAACTCTAGTAAGATTAGCCCACATCACAAAATCCCCAAACAAGAGATGTTAGTGTAGATGTAGACAAAAGGGAACGCTTCTACAATGCTGGTGGGAATGCAAACTAATACATTCCTTTTGGAAAAATGTTTGGAGAATACTTAAGAGAATTCAAAACACACCTGCCTATAATTCCTCTACTAGGTACATATCCAGAAGACCAAAAATCACATTATAACAAAGATATTTGTACCAGAATGTTTATTGCAGCCCAATTCATAATTGCTAAGTCATGGAAGAAACCCAAGTGCCCATCGACCCATGAACAGATTAATAAATTGTGATATATGTACACCATGGAATATCATGCAGCTTTAAAGAGAGATGGAGACTTTACCTCTTACATGTTTACATGGATGGAGCTAGAATACATTCTTCTTAGCAAAGTATCTCAAGAATGGAAGAAAAAGTATCCAATGTACTCAGCCCTACTATGAAACTAATTTATAGCTTTCATATGAAGGCTATAACCCAATTACAGCACAAGAATATGGGGAAAAGGGCAAGGCAGGGGAGGGGAGGAAGGAGGATGGGTAGACAAAGGGTAATTGGTGGGACCACACCTAAGGTGCATCTTAGAAGGGTACAAGTGAAACTTACTAAATGCAGAATATAAAGGTCTTAACACAATAACTAAGAAAATGCCATGAAGGCTATGTTAAACAGTTTGATGAAAATATTTCAGATTATATATGAAACCAGCACATTGTACCCCATAATTGCATGAATGTCCACAGCTATGATTTAATAAAAAAGAAATATGAAATAACATAAGCAATTTTTAATTTAAAAACCCCAGAGAGGGGTGGCGCCTGTGGCTCAGCGAGTAGGGCGCCAGCCCCATATACCAAAGGTGGAGGGTTCAAACCCAGCCTCGTCAAACTGCAAAACAGAAAAATAGCCGGGCATTGTGGTGGGTGCCTGTAGTCCCAGCTACTTGGGAGGCTGAGGCAAGAGAATTGCCTAAGCCCAGGAGTTGGTGGTTGCTGTGAGCTGTGTGACACCATGGCACTCTACTGAGGGTGATAAAGTGAGACTCTGTCTCTACAAAAAAAAAAAAAAAAAAAACCCTAGAGAGAAAAGGGCAGCACAACTCACAGGTCCAACAGGAAGAAAAGCTGTCCAGGAAACACACACTCAACCAAAACATGGGACATAAGAGAAAGCAAAGAACCCATGGGCTAAAACCTTTATTGGGGTCCAGGTTCTTACCCAAGCAGATTTCTTATGGGGAGTTCTAATTGGTGAGTTAAGAGCAAGCAGGCATGAGTTCCATGCAGTTACGCTAGGACTTAGAGTGGTCACTATGTCATATCTGCACAGTTCATGTAGAGTGTGGAGGTCAGTAGGGTGAGCCAAATAGGTTGTATCTACCTGTCCCATAAGCAGGTAAGCACCAGGAGATGGATGTTTAAAGCACAATATCTAAATTTAGATCAATATCTAAATTGATCACATTGAAAAATTGGGGGAAAAGTGAAAATTTTGAAACAAGTCAAGGGTGACTAAACCCTGGTGGTTTTGTTGAAACTTATTTTATTCTTGGTATTTTACATATGTTCATTTTAAAAATAAAATAAAAAATATAAAAGACAAACAAAAATATTAAGAAAAATAAAAGGATTTATTCTATTAAATTTGGATTCAGTGAAAAGGCTTCCCTTGAGGACCTAGAAAACCACATGGGCCTTAAGGCCAAAGATTCCTCACACATATACATACAGGTATCCCTGAGCTTCTCCTCTACCAGTGAAAGCACTCAGATCTCCCCTTATGCAACAGCCAATGCAAAAAAAGACACCATGACTTTCACTCCAGTTTGATCCTCAGCATGTATGTCTACATTCAGTACAACATTCTATGGCCACAGTGTGGCTTCTACTCCCTTCCATTTCCTTAACTTAAAATGTACATACTCTTCATCTGTCATGCTGGGACTGGCGCTCTGCATACTGTATTTCTCCATTGCTGGCTCATTTCCTAGCTAGTTTAAAAAGTCAAGCACTAGAGGGGACACCAAAAGTGAAAAAAAAAAAAATGGTAAAGATGGTAATTAGTTAATAATAATAGGATTGATTCAACAAAAAGATATAACAATCATAAACATATATGTTTAAGGAAACAAATAAACAGAAACATCATAATAGTTGGAGACTTCAAACAGAACTAGACAGATCACTGAGAAATAAAATCAATAAAGAAACAGCACTTAATTAGGGGGCTAGAACAAATGGACCTAGCAGACATTCATAGAACATTCTAACCCAAAACTTCTCATCAGCACAAAGGACATTTTCCAAGATAGATCATATGGTAGACCATGAAAGAAGTCTCAGAAAATTTTCAATAATCAAAACCCTCATATACCCTCAAAGACCACAAAGGAATAAACCTGGAAATCAATCACAAAATGAACTCTCAAAACATACAAAAAGAAATTAAACAAACTATGGCTAAATTATCCTTGGGTCAGGGACAAAAATCAAGAAAGAAATTTAAAAGTTCACTGACTTGAATGACAAAGGTGATGCAAGCTTCTAAAATCTCTAGGACACAGGGAAAGCAGTGCTAAGAGGAAACTTCATAGCTCTAAATGCCTATGCCAAAAAGACAGAAAGATCACAAATTAACAATCTAATATTGCACCTCAAGGAACTAGAACAAGCCAAACCCAAGAAAAGAAATAAGAAAGATCAGAAATTCAAAATAATAATAATACAATAACAATAATACAATTGTAATAATAATAATACAATACAATAATAATAATACAACAACAAAATTTAGCTTTTCTGTTCTCTGAAAAGATAAATAAATCAATAGAAGACTCCTCAATTAACTAGGAACAGGAGAAAAAAAGGATTCAAATACACTTATTCAGATATGAAAAAGAAGACACTACAACTAATACAACAAAATGCAAAAGATTATCTAAAATTACTATGAAATCTCCATGACTACAAACTAGAAAATCTAAAGGAAATGGCTAAATAATTGAAAAACACAAACTCCCAAGCTTGAATGAGATAAAAATAGAAATCATGAACAGACCAATAATGAATAGAAAGATTAAGTCAGTAATAAAAAAATCTCTCAACAACAACAGCAACAAAAATAAAAAAAAACCTAAGACCAGATGGATTCACAACTGAATACTACCAGACCTATAAAGAAAAACTGGCATCTACCCTAGGATGAAATCTTCCCTAACTCATTCTTCAAAGTCAACATCACCCTGGCACCAAAGCCACAAAAGGATACAACAAAAAAAGAAAATTATAGAACAATATCCCTCGTGAACACAGAACCAAAAATCCTCAAAAAAAAACCAAAACTAGGAAACCAAATCTAATAGTGCAGTTAAAAGACTGTGATCAAGTGGGATGCATCCTAGGAACGCAAAGATGGTTCAACACATGCAAATAAATAAATGCCATTTACCACAAGAACAGCATTAAAACAAAGACCATATGATTATTTTAATAGATGCAGAAAATAAATTCGGCACTCTTTTATGATATTAAAAATAACCTTTAACAAACCAGGTATGTATAGAACATGTCTCAAAATAATAAAGGCCATAGTAACAACCAACATCATACTGAATGAGGAAAAGTTGATAGCATTTCCCCATAGAACTGGAAAAAGGTAAGGATGTTCACTGTCACCATTTCTGCTCACCATGGTACTAGAAATCCTCACTAGGGCAATCAGATAAGAGAAAGAAATAAGAGGCATTCAAATTGGAACCTCTGTTTTCTAATGATGTGATCACATACTAGAACTCCTCCAAGACTCCTAGAATTGATAAATCAATGCAGTAAAGTCTCAGGTTACAAAATCAAGGTACACAAATCTATAGCACTGATACATGCCAATAACAACAACACTAAGAACCAAGTCAAGAACTAACTACTGTCTGACGCAAAGAAATAAAATAACTAGGAATATACTTAACCAACTGGATGAAAGATCTCTACAAGGAAAACTATAAAACACTCATAAAAACAAATTGTACATGACACAACAGAAAACTATCCTAAGCTAATGGAGTGGAAAAATCAATAATGTGAAAATGACTATGCTGCCTAAAGCAACCTACAGATTCAATGCAAATTCTTAACAAAAAGACAATGTCACTGTATATAGAATTAAAAAAAAAATTCTAAAGTTCATATGAAACCAAAAAGAGCCCAAATAGCCAAGCAATTTTAAACAAAAAGAGCAAGTCTGGAGACATCTCATCATCCATCTTTGAATTATACTAAAAGGCTATAGCAACCAGAACAGCATGATACTGGTATAAAAGTGGAAATACAGACCAATTGAATAGAATAGAGAACCTGGAAATAAAGCTAAATACCTAAATCCAACTAAACTTTCACAAAGCAGACAAACACATACACTGAGGAAAAAGGATACCCTATTCAATAAATGGTGCTGCCAAAATAGGACAGACACAGAATGAGATTGGATTTCTATCTCTCACTATACACAAAAATTAACTCAAGATAGACTAAAAACTTAACTGTAAGACCTGACCCATAAAAATTCTAGAAGAAAACCTAGGAAAAATTCTTCTGGACATTGATGTAGGCCAGGAATACATGACTAGGATCCCCAAAGTAAATGCTACAAAAATAAAAATAGACAAATATAACTTAAACAATAAGCTTCTATAAAGAAAAACACATAACCAAAAGAGTAAATAGACAACCTGCAAATTTGGAGAAAATTTTTGTATACTATACATCCAAGCAAAAGAATAACATCCGCAATCTAGAAGGAATTCAAATAAATCAGCAAGAAACAAACAAATAACCTCATTAAAAAGTGAACAAATGATCTGAGGAGATATTTTTCCAAAAATAAATAAATGTGTACCAAACACATGAACAAATGCTCAACATCACTAATCATCAGAGAAATGTAAATTAAAACCACAGTGAGATACACCTTATCTTATCATTTGGTCATTGTTAAAAAATAAAAAAATACATTTATTGGCATACATGTGGTAAAAAGAGAACACTAATATACTGTGGGTAGAAATGTAAATTAGTACAACCTCTATTGAAAATGGCATGAAGATTTCTCAAACTAGACCTACTATTTGATCCACCAATTCCACTACTGCATATCTACCCAAAGGAAAATAAATAATTATATAAAAAGACATACATAACACTCATGCTTATCACAACATAATTCACAGTTGCAAAGATATGGAATCAACCTAAGTGCCCATCAACCAATGAGTGGTTAAAGAAAATGTGGTATGTATATGTCATGGAGGACTACTCAGCCAAAGAAAAGAACAAAATAATGTCCTTCGCAGTAACTTGGCTGAAACTGGAGGCCATTATCCTAAGTGAAGTAACTAAGGAACAGAAATCTAAATACTGCACCTTCTCACTTTTAAGTAGGAGCTAAGCTATGGTTATGCAGGACCACACAGAATGATATAACAGACACTGAAGACTCAGAAGGAGGGAAAGTATACACAGGAGGATGAGGGATAAAAGACTACCTGTGTGATATGATGTACACTGTTCAGGTGACAGGTACACTAAAAGCTGTATAATTTATCTGTATTACCAAACATGACTTATCCCTCCAACTCTACCAAATTTTTAAAAAGAATAAATTCTATCATTTGTAGCAACATGGATGGAACCTGAAGTCCTTATGTTAAGTTAAATAAGCCAGGCACAGAAAGGCAAATATTGAATGCTCTCATTCACAGATATGGGAGCTAAAAATAAAAAATTGATCCCATGGAAGTAGTATATATAACGGTGGTTACCAGTGGCCGGGAAGGGTAAGGTAGTGGGGGAGGATGAACAGAGGTTGATTAATGGCTCCAATATTTGAGGTGATGGATATTTCACTACCCTGACTTGATTATTACATATCACATGCATGTATCAATTATCATATACACCCCCTACATATGTACAACTATCATGAACAAACATGATATATACTCTCTGAGAAGTTGGGACTAACTGATGGGTGCATATGGCACTGAGAGAAGTAAAAGTCATTGAAAATGAAGAAGAGGGAAAGAAGTAAAAGGTGAGGAGTAAAAACCTATCAAACAAGTACAATGAACACTATTTAGGTGATGGACACACTAATAGCCCTGACTCAAGCATCATAAAAGGTATCCATGTAAAGAAAATATTTTTACTACCTTAATGCTTTGTAATAATAATATTAAAAAGAAATTAGATAAACTATAACTAATTATAACTTTAAACCTTAGTAGAAGAAAAAAATAAAATGAATAAAAAGCAAACATAAAAATAAAATTTATAAAGTGAAAAATTGGCTGCTTGAATAAACCCCTGGCAAAACTGATGAAAAAGCAAAACTGAGAAAACACAAACTGACAGTATCAGGGAAAAATGCGGAAACTTCACTATAGTTCCTATGGGCATAAAAAAGAAAATGCAGGCTCGGCACCCAAAGCACAGTGGTTACAGTGCCAGCCACATATACCGAGCTGGCGGGTTCAAACCCAGCCTGGGTCAGCTAAACCAGAATGACAACTGCAACAAAAAAACAGCCAGGCATTGTAGTGGGTGCCTGTAGTCCCAGTTACTTGGGAGGATGAGGCAAGAGAATTGCTTAAGCCCAAGAGCAATTTGACAACATGGCACTCTACCGAGAGTGACACAATGAAACTCTTTCTAAAAAAAAAAAAAAAAAAAAAAAAGAAAATGCAAAGAAATTCTTTATACCAATAAATTTGAAATTATATGTATATGTTCATACACAAAATGGACAAATTTTCTGAAAGACACAATTAACTAAAATTAACATAAAAATAAATTTTAAAATATTTACTATTTAGGATCGGTGCCTGTGGCTCAACAGGCTAAAGCGCCAGCCACGTACCCCTGAGCTGGCAGGTTCGAATCCAGCCTGGGCCCGCCAAATGACAATGACGACAGCAACCAAAAAATGGCCAGCCGTTGTAGCGGGCGCCTGTAGTCCCAGCTACTTGGGAGTCAGAAGCAAGAGACTCGCTTGAGCCCAGGAATTGGAGGTGGCTGTGAACTGTGATGCCACAGCATTCTATCCAGGGTGACAGCTTGAGGCTGTCTCAAATAATAATAATAATAATAAAATAATAAAATAAATAAAAAATAAAAATATTTACTATTTAAGTTCTACATCTAGGAAAGGGAATTAATCTATAATCAGCTCTCAGAAAAAGATTTCTACAGTTAATTTTTACAAATAAGTGTATTATGAAACTTTTGATATACAAAAATCAAGACACATAAAATCTGCATAGATGGCATAGATGGAAACAAATGAAGCCCTTCCAGCAATACCAATAAGCCCACCAAGTTGAAACTTGCACGGGAGAATCAAAAAGGAGGCTATCAGGCCAGGCATGATGGCTCATGCCTGTAATCCTAGCATTTTGGGAGGCCGAGGCAGGTGGATCATTTGAGCTCATGAGTTTGAGATCAGCCTAAGCAAGAGTGAGACCCTGTTTCTAAAAATAGCTGGGCCTTATGGCAGGCACCTGAAGTCCCAGCTACTTGGGAGGCTGAGGCAAGACACTTTAGCCCATGATTTTGAAGTTGCTGTGAGCTACGAGAACACAGCACTCCACCAAGGATGACAAAATGAGACTCTGTCTAAAAAAAAAAAAAAAAAAAGAAGAAGAAAAGAAAAAGAAAAAAGGGGCTGGGGGCAGTGGCTCAAACCTATAATTCTAGCACTCTGGGAGGCTGAAGCAGGTGGACAAGATCAGCCTGAGCCAAAGTGAAATGCCATCTCTAAAAATAGGCGTATGTTGTGGCAGGCGCCTGTAGTACCAGCTACTTGGGAGGCTGAGGCAAGAGAATCATTTGAGAGTTTGAGGTTGCTGTGAGCCATGACGCCATGGCACTTTACTGAAGATGACAAAGTAAGATTCTGTCTCAAAAAAAAGAAAAGGAAAGGATGCTGTCAATTATGTTCCTTGGAAGTGAAATAATGAACCATAACATAGTCTGTCTCAAAACTATTGTAGTGGCCTACGTATTCTTGAGATAACAGAAAGGATTCGTCAGGAATCAGAGGTCTTACCTTTCTCAAACTTTACTGATAACTTCAAGGAAGCAATCACATGAAACAAAGAGTAAAGGGAGACATTGAGAACCACCAATGCTATAAAACTTTCATAACACAAGGAGTATTGCTATTGTTTAAATATTCCCTCCAAAATGCATGTTGAAATTTAATTGCCCGTATTGAGAAGTGGCATCTTTAAGAGGTGATTAACCCTTGAGGGCTCTGCTCAAATGATGGGATTAATGCCATTGTCACTGAAGTGTGTTCATTATTGTGGGACTGGGCTCCTGATAACAAGAAGTTTCAGCCCCCATCCTCCTTGTCCCGCATACACTTCATTGCCATGTAATGTCCTCCAACAAGTTATGACACAGCAAGAATGCCCTGAACAGAGATGGCCTCTCCATTTTGGCCTTTCTGGCCTTCACAACTATGAAAAATAAATTTTTTTCTTTATGTATTACCCACACTATGGTTTTCTGTTATCGCAGCAGAAAACCGAATAAAATATGCATGAGTACCTTGCCATTGCAGCCCACTGAGAAAAAACACCTAACAAACATTTGCTTTTCAATGCTCGTTCCTCTTGACTAAGGCTTATTATTAAGGCATGCAACAAACTTCAATTTCTCTGTCTACAAATTGGCTTTATCTCACATAAACTTCCCTTCCTGATATTCCTCCATAATGAGCATCTTGCATTCTAAATTCCAACTCAGTGTCTGCTTTTAGAGAACTCAACTTACCTTAACAAAAATAGTTAAGCACAGAAAGCACTTAACATCTCTAGAGCCAAAGGAAAGAAGGGAAGAAGTTGGGCTTATCAGAGTGGAGATGATTAAATGAAGTCTCCTGTAGAGTGAGGCCTAGACATCTAAAGAGGGCACAGCTGCTACTTCTGCTTCAGTAACTCAAGAGGAACATGACCCTGGTAATCCCAGAGTTGCAACTCAGACCCTAGGGGATGGCAGTGGCCGACTGCTGCTTCTAAAGAAAAATGAAAGCTGTTCTAATAGTGATAACAAAACTGAAATCCAAGCCCAAATAAGGTAACTAGAGTGAATGGCCCCCACCATTCTACTCCAAGCTAATACTACTGCCCCCTTTACTGCCAGAACAGAAATGGGGTGATTGGGCATGGGATTTGTAGAGGCACATCCTGAACACATTACATTACAGTTTAAGGAAAAAAAAAAAAAAAAAAGAGGTGTAGAACTGAGAGACAAAAGCTTTTCTGTGCCTTTGCTCAGGAAACGTACAGAGACTTCTGGGGAAAATGAACCTTTAATATTGCTTCAAATGCTGAAGAGTAAGTGTGCTCATGTAAGAGTCCTCTGCTGTGATATCTAATATGTTTTCTATCTTGACATTAAGGATCTTTGAATTTTTGTTTAAACAGCCCAACATCCCTCGTATTTCTATTATCAATAGAAAAATTAGAGATTTTTAAATGAAGTGTGAGCCTTGGCCTTCCTCTTCTCTTCTCTCCTCTTCCTTTGTCTCTTCCTTTCTCTCTTTTTTCTTTGTCTCCTCTTTCTCTCTCTCCTCTTCCTTTGTCTCTTCCTTTCTCTCTTCTTGCTTTGTCTCCTCTTTCTCTGTCTCCTCTTCCTTTGTCTCTTCCTTTCTCTCTTCTTGCTTTGCCTCCTCTTTCTTTGTCTCTTCCTTTGTCTCTTTCTTTCTCTCTTCTTCCTTTGTCTCCTCTTCCTTTCTCTCCTCTTTTGTCTCTTCTTTCTTTCTATCCTTTTCTTCCTTAACTTTCTTCTTGGTTTCCTTATAAAGTATAAAAAACAAAACTAAAATTAAAGCAATAAAAGGAAGAAGCCAAAATAATATCATGGAACCCACATTGCCATCCACATGTATTCTTCCTCTGCTGTTCTTAGGGGGTGGGCCACTATCATCACTACCTCCAAATCCTTTGTCTGTACAGAAGGGAGGTGCCCATCCACGGTTGCAGTGACAGTGTTGTTTATTATTGCAGATCCCCCTCATGTTACAGGTTGTAGGCTGACAGGTTTGTGACAGACGAATTTTACTGGCACACTTTCTGTCGATACAGATCTTTTCTGGACCACAAACAGTGCCATCTTTCACTTGACCAATATCAGGGATAGTCATCCCTAAATGATAATCAGTGCCCCAGCAAGCAGTGTTATTGAACTGAAATTGATACACTGTAGAATGGTCTATCAATTTTGGAATTTCTACTACATTTGCACACTGAATTCTCCCACACATGATATCAGCAGTCAAACACTGTTTGTATATTGTACCTACAATCCCACAGTGACCAAAACGATTTCCTTGGGTGTTGATTTCTTTGTAGCAACTCTGAGATGCACTCAGTGCATCTTGGCCAAAAATCTCTTTACACTGCTTATCATGGTTACTACATGTCTTTTTATAGCAGTATGTATCATCGCTACAGGGAAACCCATCCTGCACATACACATCATCTGGGCATTGGTGGGATATCCCATTGCACCACTCTGGAAGGTCACATTCACTGACCTGTTGTCTACATAAAGTCCCTGATGGCATGAATTTGCAGTCTTTGCAACAGATTCCAAAAGCACAGGCAGCTCCAGGACTCAGAGTGCAGTCTAACTGACAACAGGGATCATTCATACACTGACGCAGGGTTCCACAGTCACACTCCTCTCCTTCTTCAACCACTAGGTTTCCACAGAACTTCTCCCTGAAGATATTCCCTGCATCTGGAAGAGCTTGAATACATTTTCCACCACTGAAACTACTATTATAATAATTTAAATAACTGCAGTTGCTGAATTTAATTGTTTCCCTTCTGTAGGCATACATTACGCAAAATTGTACCCCACAGACACACCATACAGTGTCATGTACCATACCCAAATTATGACCAAGTTCGTGGGACAGAGTAATTGAAAAAAGGACCAAGCTGTTGCCTTCAAAAACATCAACTCCACAATTAAATGGAGTCTGGCATATTCCATTAACATAGGCAACACCAAGCTTTACATTATACATTTCTTTTACAAATAGATGTACAGAATCATGATGCACTCGGGCATCAAAGTTAAGATATTTCCACAAAGTAAACAACTCCAAAACGATATCTAAGTCCCCATGGGTAGAAAATGGATCATTTTCAGTCCATATCTCAATCCCAGTCAAAACTAGGTCAATGTCAAGTGGACGATAGATGGAATCCACAATATTGACAATATTAAATATTTGGCGCTGAACTACTGACACATTACTTCGAGTGAAAAGGTATCTACCATGATCTACAACCACTGCAAACTCAAGAAACCGCTGGTGTGTCCACCAACCAAAATAAGAATGCTTCAGAGTGAAATTATATGACAATTCCAACTGACGTGCTACTTCCTCATCTGTTAAACCACATCTCACAGGTGGGTACTGTGTGTCTTCACGGTCTATCTTATAGACCAAGTGTTCAAATGAGGCAGAAACCCTAATTGGTTCAATTTCATAAGCAAGGTCATTTATCTGCAGCATTCCTTGAAAGCCTCCAAAACAGGTACTGAGGGCAACCAGGGACGCAGGGAACCCCTCCACATAACCATCATAGTAGCAGTCATCAGGCATGAAGGGCTGATCCTGGAGGAGGGCACGCTGTTCCGTGTAGGTAAACACAGGGAGGTGCTTGGAAACCAATAGCTTCTTGATCCTCATATGGACAATGTGTCTCTGACCCCCAAACCGCAGGCTGTAGGACAGCCATCCCAGAGCCTTTGTACCTCTGCCCCTGCTCATCACCTTCAAGGGGACCACCACTTCTGGGGAGGTGAAATGCTGGGAGGGCCGGGCCTGAGAGTGGCCAGAAGGGAACAAGGACACCTCCAGCCAGAGCAGAAACAGAACGACCCTGAGGTGCAGCAGGGTCTCACCCACTGCCATTATGGAGCTGTCACCAAGGAGCCATCTGTCCAGAGCACAGAGGACAAGGTGTGGTGAGGAATGGCTAGGCTGTCTCCTCCTTCTGAGCTGCTCAGGGTGCAGGGCTGACCTTTACAGATCTGTGTCCTGGCAGAGTTGGTGCATCAGAGCTGCCATGCTGCAAACAAAAAGTGAAAATAAGAAAAGGTAGGATGGAATGAACAGGGTAGGAAGGGTAGAAGAAAAGAGGGAAGAAAGTGGGCAAACTGATGCTTGCATCAGGACCAATTTGAAGCAAAAAAATGCATGGGATTCCCTTAATATATAAGGGGAAGGAAGGTACTAACGGATGAAGAAGATAGGAACCAGGTGGATTATTGCCAAAACTTGATAGTAGATACAAATAAGGATTCATTATATACTATTCTTTAAACAGGTAAAATTAAAAAAAAATCCATTTTAGAAAGCCAGGGCATATGACCCAAATTTCTCCTCCACCCAAAAACCTATTGGTATCCTGCACCTTCAGAGAGCCTGTGCACAACCCATTAAAATTCTATTTTTTGTCCTTTTATTCATACATTGTGTTCCATGTCCTCTCTCCTATCCACAGATACCTTATGTAAACCCTATCCAGTTCTAAACTAGCAGTCAAAAAAACTGTACTTAAGAGGCTTATTATTACTGAGTGTGAACCTCCAGTGAAGGTTCTTTTTATTTTATAGACATTCAAAGGGAGGATGACATAATGATGGGACAACAGGGAGTGGGGCTGTCCCCAATCACAGCATGGCAGCAGCAGCCATCTCTCCTCACAGCCCCTCTGCATCATGTTTTCATCATTACGGGCTCATCTTGGTCAGGTCAATATATATTTGAATCTACAAATAGCTTTAAATTGTCTGGTGAGTTACTTCAATCTATCAATTTCAATTTCCAAAGAAAGCTGAGCTGAGGAACTTAAGCCTAGGGTCAGAGTCAGTTCATTAAAATGTTTGGATGGCCACAATTTAGGTAAGCTTTAAAATATTACTGTCGAAAACATATATTTTGGCTCAGGTAAAAGCTAATTTTGGTCATTCACTTAAAAGTGTCATTAAGAATCTGCTAAATATTTGAAATCAAAAGTTAAACAAATTTGGACACACATCATTAACCCACAGTGGTGCCTTAAATATTCTAAATAAGGGCACAAATGGGAACCATAGTATAGAGCATGAGCAATATCCTTGGCATTATGATGTCAAGAAAATTGGTACCCACCTGTGTGAGATTCCAGAACTAATGGGTGGCTACCAGGTGCCAACAAAGGAAATCAAGAACACTAGCTTAAACCTCTCAGGGAATGTATCTCTGATAGAGGTGAAATCCCAGTTGCCAGGTTTCCTCTCATGTCTTTCTTCATAATATCCTTGGTATATTTGTCATAGATTTGAGGATGTTAAGATAGCAATGTATAAATTGGGACAAGATTATGAAAGAAAAAGTCTTTGGAGAAGGTAAAAACCTATATAGTAAGCATGGTCAGAAATATGATGAGGCTATTATACAGAAGTTTATTCCAAAAAAATCTTTGTGACAGGCCAGTCTTTGTCACCATTGCATTACTACAAAGCCAAGTCCTGAAGGGACACTGTATTCCCATAGATTTCATGAACTGGTATGTTCCAAAGGCCTCAACCATTGTGAGAATACCCCTCTGCGTCAGTCATTAACTCTTTCTTCTATTTCCAGTAGCAATTTAAAATTTCCTCAAAACCCTATCTTTCTACTCCCTCGGTCTAAATCTACTTCAGCATTTGTCAAATTTGTGTCACAAACCACAGCGAATCATGACATCAATTTAGTGCACCCTAAGTAAATGAAACACAACAGAGAGGAAAATATCAAAGGGCTTCACATGAATCCCTATCTGTTGTTGTTAACTATTACCAAGAATCCAACAAAAGCATAATGTTAATAGTTCTTTTTATTAATTTTTATGTTTTTTATTAAATCATAACTGTGTACATTAATGCATTTATGGGGTACAATGTGCTGATTCTATATACGATTTGGAATTCTTACATCAAACTGGTTAACATAGCCTTCAGCTCACTTAATTCTTGTGTTAAGACATTTATACTCTATTCTTAATAGATCTGACATGTACCCTTGCATTAGGCACCATAGATGAGGTCTCACCAATTACGCTCCCTCCACCCAGACTCCCCACTCCCCTTATCCTCCTCTTCCCTCCTTCATTCTGGGCTATAGTTCTGTTTTATCATTCGTATGAAAGTGTGGATAATGATATATTGGTTTCATAATAGTACTGAGTACATTGGATACTTTTTCTTCCATTATCCAGATACTTTATTTACTAAGAAGAATATGTTCCAGCTCCACCCATGTAAACATACAAGAGGTAAAGTCTTCATCTTTTTTATGGCTGCATAATATTCTATGGTACACATATACCACAATTTGTTAATCCATTAGTGGATTGATGGGCACTAGAGCTTCTTTCTATAACTTGGAAATTACAAATTGGGCTGAATGCTAACAGTTCTTACACCAACTATCTAAACTATTGACTGACTTTAAACCAATAATTTCTATTTTGTCTATGAAGCTGGATATATAGCATTCTGTATATTTCTATATAAGTAAGCCTCCTAAAGAGTTTACCAAGTCAAGTACTAGAGGAACATTAAAAGGCAAAAGGAGGGCACAAGGGACTTGTTCCTTCCTATTTGCATGTTGTTACTCTCTTCATACCCCTAGCAGTGGTTCCTTGCTTTAGGAGTGACATTTGGTTGATAGTACATTCCCAGAGCCAGCTCCATTAAGCCCCATGGAGACAAAGTATGAGACCCAGCAGGACAATGCTCCCTCCTCACAAATCAGAGAATTAGACACACATGGCCATCTTCCAGTCCTCTGGGCAACCAACATCAGCCTGACGTGTTTCTCTTTGAGATGATGCACCACTAGCTCTATCAGACCATATTACAAAGAGGCTTGATGCCAGCCCCAAGTGAGCAATATTCTTCTGAGACCTGAATCATAGCGTTTGGAGGACCTCTTTCTAAGTCCCTAAGGTACCAGCACTACCTCAGCCTCACTCCCTGAGAGGTCCAGCTACGAGTTCCACAATACTCCTTTCCTGACTAAATTACTAGCACAACTGAAGCCAGTGATTTTCAACTGGGGTGCCATGAAACATTTTAAAGATAATTAAATTATTTTTGAAAAGCACAGGAAGTATATTCTTTTTTTTTTAATTTTTTTCTATCAATATAATTTAAGTGTGCCATGGAAATTTAACTACAAGTTCAAATGTGCTGTGCGATAAAAAAGGTTGAAAAACACTGATGTAAGCAATGCCCTATGCTCTACAGTCCCAGGCCAGACCTATGAGGCCCATTATAAAAGAATCTAGGTTTTGGTGATCCCCCAACCCCCCAACCTCTTCCCTTTGCTTCCCCTGTCTTAGGGATGTAGCTCCTTCTAGGAACTCTACCTCTATGTACCTCAGTGTTTCCCCCTTTAAATCCTCTCAGACCTTCAATACCTTTTCAGAGTTTTCCTATCTTAGTTTTCCTTGGTGGGTTTCTCCTTCCTGGATGGGATCTTGACAGATACAGGACTTGGTACCAGCAGTGACATCAAGAGAGAAAGACAATGAGAATCTGGGACTGGTTTGGACATGTCCACGGCCTTAAAAACACTGCTAAGCTCCCATCCAGTTGGGGATGGACATGCAGTGGCATCACAATTATCTAAATTACTACTCAGTGTTGATTGTGATGAAGTACCCTATTGCCTCAAGTACCCTACTGCCACAAGTATGTAAAGGGACAAAGTGACCGTGTGATGACAACTATGAGTACCTCAAGAACTGAGGGGTGGGAGAGCTACATTTAATGACATTGGACAATTTATGCAATTAAGCTTATGACCTAAATTCTCAAAATTATCCAGAAATGAAACAGCAATAACTACTATCATGAAAGCACACAAATTTTTTTAAATTGGTAGAACAAAGTCCCCCAAACGAGGAAAAACTGTTCCCCCCTAACCCTAAACAATAACAGAGAAAGGAACAGAAGATATTAAAAACAAACAGAAATCAACTAATATGATAACGATAATCCCTCACATACTAACTTTGAATGTAATCAGATTAAAGGTTGCACTTAAAAAACTATAGGCTAGCGGAATAAGATTTTTTTTAAATGACCCAACAATATGCTGCCTAAGACGAGAAACTCATCTTGTCTGTAAAGACACTCACAGACTAAAGATAAAGGTATGTAAAAATATCCTATGCAAAAAGAAACCAAAATAGAGCAGGAGTAGGTATACTAAGATAAAATAGATATAAGTTAAAAACAGTAAAAAAAGACAAAATACAGGGCAGACATAAAGTTTGTATGAAATTTAAAGTAGTTTACTATAATCATATTATATATACCATAATGATAAATGAATCAATTCATCAATAAAATACAACAATTCTAAACACATATAGACTGGACACCAGAGCACCTAAATATATTTAAAAAACTATCAGATCTTAAGGGATAGATAGACTCCAATATAAATACAGTTGGGAATTTTAACACTCCACTTTAAACATTATACAAATCATCTGCATGGAAAAGTAACAAAAAGAAAAGATGTTTGTATTTAAACTGCACATTAGACCAGTTGAACTTAATTCATTTAGAACATTTTATTCAATAGCTTTCGAATATGCATATTCTCATCAGAACATGAAACATTCATTAGAATAAGAACATGTTAGAATGCAAAACACTTCTCAACAAATTTTTAACATTTTAAAATTTCATATGAAGTATCTTATCAGACCACTTGAAATAAAATTGGAAATTGACAACAAGAGGATCACTGCAAACTGTAACAACACATGTAAATGAAACACTATGCTCTTGAATAACCATCAGATCAAGGATGAAATTAATAAGGAAATAAAAATTTTTTAAACAGAAGAAAATCAAAACACAACATATCAGCCTGGTGCGGCAGCTCACGCCTATAATCCTAGGACTCTGGGAGGCTAAAACGGGTGGTTTGCTTGAGCAAAGGAATTCAAGACCAGCCTGTGTAAGAGCAAGACCCCATCTCTACTAAAATTAGAAAAACTAACTTGGCATTGTTGGCACACACCTCTAGCCCAGCTACTTGGGAAGCTGAGGCAAAAGGACTGACTGCTCAAGCCCAAGAGTTTGTTGATGTAAGGAATGATGCTATGGCACTCTACCAAAAGTAACAGAGCGACGCTCTGTCTCAAAACAAAACAAAATATACCAAAACTTACAAAATACAGCAAAAGCTAAGAGGGAAGTTTACAGCAATAAATGCCTATGTTAAAAAAATACAGGTGGCCAATGTGTCCAGAATATTTTGTAAATACAGGTACAATAGCTACAATTTCCCATTTTCCCCATGGAGACTTAAGATTTAAATAAACTATCTAACAATGCACCTCCAGGAAGTAGAAAAACAAAAACAAGCCAAACCCAACACTAATATAATAAAAGAAATAGGGGAGCGCCCATAGCTCAGTGGGTAGGGCACAGACCACGCACACCCAAGCTGGCTGGTTCATGCCCAGCATGAACCTGCTAAACAATGACAACTGCAACCAAAAAAATAGCCGGGCATTGTGGAAGGTGCCTGTAGTCCCAGCTACTTGGGAGGCTGAGGCAAGAGAATCACTTAAGCCCAAGAGTTTGAGGTTGCTGTGAGCTGTGATGCCATGGCACTCTACTCAGGGTGACATAGTGAGGCTCTGTTTAAAAAAAAAAAAAAAGTCTTACTCAGCCGTCCTGAGTGCTGTGGCATCATCATAGCTCAAGTGATCCTCTTGCCTCAGCCTCCGAAGTAGCTGAGACTATAGGCACCTGCTATTACACCCAGCTAGTTTTTCTACTTTTGGTAGAGACGGGGTCTTGTTCTTGCTCTTGCTCAGGCTGGTCTTGAACTGTTGAGCTCTGGCCTTAGCCTCCCAGAGTGCTAGGATTACAGGTGTGAGCCACTGCACTTGGTCTGTATTATATTTTTGTGTGTCTGCAAGGCCTGTGTTGAGTCTAAAGCTCAAAGGGAAAAGACCACTGGGACTCATTAGTAATGTTTGCCATGATGCTACAATAATTGATTAGCAGGCAGAGTGCTCAATTAATGATGTCTGGCTCAGGTGAACAGGGAAAAATAATGATCAATTAGTAATATCTGCCATGACCACAGGACTGGGAGATAGTACTCGATTTGTAATGTCTGTCTTGGTTCACAATGGATATATATAGATTGACCAGATTAGCAATGTCTGCCCACCACCTGCATGAGATGGGGAAATGGTGGTCTATTCATAACGTCTGCTATGAGCAGAGCACTGGTAGAAGCTCTCTTACGTGCCAACATTGAGCTGTAACATCCTGGTTACCCAGAAAGGGGAAAACATATCCTCTACAAGATCATGTAGTCAGGCTGACACTGAGTTGGGATCAAGCCCCTATCCACACAGCCCTTACCTTTCTTGATCTTAGGGGCTGGGGTGATAGAGCTGCCGTTGGTGCTGGCGGCCAGGCCCAGGGAGGACACAGGCAGCTTGGGCGAGGAGAGCATGCCATGTGCCCCACCTGGTGAGTAGGCAAACAGGGAGCCCCCGAAGCTCTGGCGCCGGCCCTCCCGCCGGTTGCTGTCTATGGCTGCCTGGAGCTCATTGGGGTTGCTGAGACCCCGCTTCTCACACTCGTAGGGGTACAGGTACTTCATGTATCTGTAGACAGAGGTGAGGGGACAGGATGGCACCTGGGCTGCCCCCGTGGATCTCCATGGCCCTCTGAATAAAGTAAAACTTCCACTATGGCACCACCATCCCCAGCTCCTGCCCTGGACTTGCTCAGCAGCTCCTAGAACTGATGGGCTTCTGCCCACACTGTTATCTCTGTATTAATGCTGTTCCTCATGACTACTTAGGCTGACCCTTCAATACTAGGCCATGTAATCTCAGTGTCTGATGGTCCTCACACCCCTGCCCAGTGTTCTGGGGCCTCAGGCTCATGGTGTGGCCAGGTACCCTTTGTGGCCACCCCAGCTGCCCACTTCCAGCCTCTGTGGTCCTCCTACCGCAGGCCCTTTGCACTGGCTGGTGGCCCTGCTCAGAACACCCTCCGCCCAACCTTGGCAGAGCCACTCACTGGGTGCGCAGGGTGAAGGCAGCACTGGTGATGGATGTGGGCAGGTTGAGGCCCTTGGTGATCTCACGCCACAGCTTCTTGTTGATGACCTCTACAAGGCCTCCCTTCTCTGTCACCAGGACATACAGCATGAATAGGTCAAGGACCTGCTTGGCCATGATGGGGATACGGTTCACAGGCGTCCCTGTGGGAGAGTGTGTGTGAGGGTGAGGCCGGGACACTGTTGCTGTGTATCTGGGGTTTGACAGCAGCAGACACCAAGTTTATGGTCAGCACGGTAGACACTGGAGTTGGGTGGACACTGGCATGAGCCCATCTCAGGCACTACACCCACTCCATGACAGGAGCATCTCTCTGTTGTGACAACCATAAATGTCCCTAGACATCACTAGTGTCCCCCCAAGGAGCATTGCCTAGGATGAGAACTGCTGCTCAAGAGAGTACTAAGATGGCAGCTCTGCCTCAGTTTCTCTATCAGTGCTTGGGGAGGCAGTTTATAAAGAAGAGGGAAATGCTGTGGGCCAACCTGGGGATGCTTGGGCCTTTGTTATTCCTTGTGCATGTCATCAACCACAGCAGCTGCCAAAACAACTCTGTATGCTTACCACAGAGGCCTGTTTCCTCCAGGTTCCCAGGGGTTTTGTAGTCACGGGCAGGGGTTGGGTAGGGCTTGGTTAACTCAATTTGTAGTTTAGGGAATGAAAGGAGGTGGGATATACCAGGGAGGGGGGTGGTGGGTAAGCCTGGGAAGGGGAGAGGAGTGAGCTAGCCCAGGAGGAGAAGGTGTGGGGCTAGCCCGGGAAGGGGAGGGTGTGGGCTAGCCTGGGAGAAGAGGGTGGTGGGCTAACTTAAATCCCTCCAACTTTATCTCCCTGAAGCCTGCTGCAGCACACCTCCCTCAATGCTCTGTCTCCCTCCAGCCTTTCATATGCTGACCCCTTGTAGAGAAGCTTCCAGCCTTAGGATGCCAGCTCAGTCCTGCCTGGTGCCCTCCTGGCCCAAGGGAGGGCAAGCATCCACTAAAACCGCTTCCCTGGATGTGAAATTTTGTACTTATGAAGCTGTCTATGGCCCCCATCCCCTTATAAGGTGTCCTTAGCACCCAGCCTGGCACACAGTATATGCTCAAAAATCAACGGTGAAAAGAGATGAGCCCTTGTCTCAAGCCAGAACTTCTGACCACTCGCTCCTTCAGAGATGGTGAAACTGAGACTCCAATTTTGGGTGATTGCCAATGGTCTATCTTCTGGGACCCCCAACCCTTGACATTCCAGAACCTCCTGCCATACTTGGTCACTTCCAGGCCCTTCCTAGGTTGGAAAACCCCAAATAAAATGAGGAGACCTGGAGGGTGGAAGAAGACAGATCTTAGATGCTCTACCCTACCCCAAATCCCATTGTCAGTCAGAGAGAGAGAGAAGCCACACCAGGTCTCAGCTGTACAAATAGCCTTGAAAATGCTCAGAAACTTTTTCCCTTCCCCACCCAGGATACCAGCATAGGCCGCAGTGTTGGGAAAAGTACAAGGAAACCCTCCCTGGTCTGGGTTCTCGCTCTGTGGCTGGCAGGAGGAGGATTTATTTTTTTTAGAGACAGAGTCTCACTTTATTGCCCTCAGTAGAGTGCCATGACGTCACAGCTCACAGCAACCTCCAACTCCTAGGCTTAGGCGATTCCCCTGCCTCAGCCTCCCGAGTAGCTGGGATTACAGGGGCTCACCACAATGTCCGGCTATTTTTTGTTGCGGTTTGGCCAGGGCCAGGCTCGAACCCACCACCCTTGGTATATGGGGGCCCAGCGCCCTACCCACTGAGCCACAGGCGCTGCCCTAGGAGGAGGATGTTTATGAAAGGAGCTGGGAGCACCATGGAGGGCCTGGCCAGTGTCCCTGATAAGAAAGAATGAGGAGGTCATCACCGGAGCAGCAGAGTCAGGTAGTCACTGCCCCAGCAGAGATGAGGCACAAATAGGATCCTTCCTTGTTCTCTGCCCTCAGAGAAATTTAGTTCAAAGGTTTTACTTAGAGACACTGAAAAAAATTACTTTCCCTCTTCCTGGAGTAGAGAAGGTACTTGTGGAACACAGAAGGTGGTGTCCAGGGTGAAGTGGGAGGTAGATAAGGTAGATTCTTAGCCTCAGTGGTCCTTGATCACAGAGGAGGAGAGTTCAGGAAGGCAGCAGGGAAAAGGGGTCCTTGAGGCTGGGTTTTGAGGGATGTATAGGAGCTTGTCAATTTTTGCCATCCAGGAATGCAGAGACAGGGCTGGACACAGATCTGCACTGCCCTGTGAGGCAGGGGCTGGACTGAGGCAACTGGGCCCCTAGCCTTACCTGCACTCACCCAGGGGCTCCTGAAGTGCCCCCAGGACACCAGGTCCCATGCTAGGTACTGAGGACCCAGGAAAACAGGTCGGTTCTGGGCCTGGGAACTCAGTGGAATCAAAGGGTGCACTGGTGTGGACAGGTGATAAAGCAAGTGGGCGAAGATCTTTCCAGCCTCATAATGAACCACAGGCCCCAGCCAGGGCTGGGCTTGAAGGATAACACATGAGGCCCCTGTGGGGACTGGCATGGGAGGGGTTAACTCAGGCCCCTGCGCAGTGGGTGTCTGGAGAGGGGGGGCTCCCCTCTCCTTCCTCCCTTCCCATGGCAGGGCTGGGGCCTATGTTTACAGAAGCCAAAGGAGAGGCTGCTCGGACAAAGCACGCAGCTGGGCGGCCCCTGAGAGGGCCCAGCAAGGGGATGGGGGGATGTCACCCTCTGCTCCACCCCTTCCTGGCTCTGCAGGCTACCAAGCTTCGCTCCTGCTCCAGGCCTCAGGTTCCTTCCCTGAAAAGGGGGACTGGAATTGCATACACCCCCAGATTGCCCAGGTGTTGGGGCAGGTGCTCCTGGGACCCTGTGTGGCTAAGGAAGATTTGGGGACCTGAGGGGGGCTATTATGGCACTGTCCCAGTCCCATTAGCTCCAAGCTTTTCTCTGAGCCTGGCTCATCCTAAGACTTCAGTGTCTGGATCTGTTTCTGCAACTGGCTGCTACCCAGACCTGCCCTCAGTCTGGTCCTCTGGCCACAGTCATGGGACACTTACTTGGGGGGAAGGGGGTCCCGTCCCAGGTCTACCTTGGCACAGATCTGGGGGTTGGCTTGGCTGGTTCAGGGTACCGTTTGCTGCTGAGTTTTAGGGGTACTGCCACATGGGAGGGACTGTGTGCAGTCTACCTTACAGATGGGGAAACTGAGGCCTTTAGTGGGAGCAGAGGGGCTTGACCCTTGAATCTGAGGCCCAGAGAAGTATTCCATCCACCCCCTGCCCCGACCTGGGATCTGACCTGTTGCCCAACAGAGAGGCTGGCCTGCTGTTTGTGTGTGGGGGGGTCCAGGTAGCAGATACCCTCTCATTGCACCCCAGGTCTCCAGGAGGAAAGCTGTTCTGTCAGCTTTGGGTCAAGCCCTGAGACCTCCCCAAGGGACCCCACAGACTCACAGCTGTGCCTCCTCCATTGAGCCCCAGTAGCAGAGTGTCTGTTGCCCCTGAGACATTTCTGAAGCCCCTCCCAGCTCAGGAGCCTTGGAAACCTCCAGCCATGGGAAACCTACTGCCGCCCCAACATACCCGTGGCCAAAAAGGCCTCTCCCCATTTCTTGTGAACTCTTGATAGGGCAGGAGGGACCTTACCTCGCTTCTGCATGAAGCTGAATAGGTCGTCCAGGAATTCTTTCCTTTTGGGGTCCCCGTCAAGTTCGTAGAGCTGTGGGGACAGAGAGAGGACAGGCTAGTTGGTACCAGAGTTCAGGAATGGGAATTATGTCCCCCTATCTACCGAATAGGGGGCCAGGAGAAGGGGGCTGCTAGCAGGGAAAGGAACACGAGTTCTGGGGTTCAGGTCCTGCCAAGTATAGCCCTTCAATGGAATCCAAACTTCACAGAACAGATTCCTTTATTACTACGTAAAAGAAATTTTTTTTTTTTTTTTGAGACAGAGTCTCAAGCTGTCACCCTGGATAGAGTGCTATGGCATCACAGCTCATAGCAACCTCCAACTCCTGGGCTCAAGCGAGTCTCTTGCCTCTGCCTCCCAAGTCGCTGGGACCACAGGCGCCCGCCACAACGCCCGGCCATTTTTTTTTTTGGTTGCAGCCGTCATTGTTGTTTGGCGGGCCCGGGGGCTGG
>CAUYON010049409.1:0-14783 GCA_963573935.1 Arctocebus calabarensis
AAAACAGCCTGGCATTGTGGCAGGCACCTGTAGTCCCAGCTACTTGGGAGGTGGAGGCAAGAGACTCGCTTGAGCCCAGGAATTAGAGGTTGCTATGAGCTGTGATGCCACAGCACTCTATCCAGGGTGACAGCTTGAGGCTCTGTCTCAAAAAAAAAAAAAAAAAAAAAAGTCAAACAAGATTTTAATGGTAGTGGCTGGAACAACTTCTACTCATCCCCAGCAACCTCTTTCTGAATAACTGCGGGGCCGTTTAGCACCTTTCCAACAATACATTGCTATTGGAAATGTGTTTTATTCGAAGATGAAATAGTACCCAGTGTTTCCCACCACTGAACTTATCATATTCTCTTATATCTATCTGCATCTTCTAATAATTTATTTTTTTGAGACAGAATCTCACTCTGTCACCCTGGGTAGAGTACCATGGTGTCATAGCTCACAGCAACCTCAAACTCTTGGGCTCAAGCAATCCTCTTGCCTCAGCCTCCAGAGTAGCTGGGACCACAGGCAGCTGGGACCAACAAGTCCAGCTAGATTTTAAGTAGAGACAGGGTCTCGCTCTTGCTCAGGCTGGTCTCGAACTCCTGAGCTCACGTAAACTACCCACCTCATCCCACCCCACCCCCCAGAGTGATAGCTATGATTGTACCACTCTACCACAGCTTGGATGACAAAAAAAAGACTCTATCTCAAAAAAAGAAAGAAAAAACTCAAAAAGATACAAAAATTAACCAAAATTCATCCTTTGAACACATCTTCAAGTTTTATGTCTTCATTGAAGCCATTTTCCCCCTAAGATGAGGGAGTCTTCTCTGAATTCCTATAGCAACTTTCAAGCTGGTCTATAAATTTATCATCCTATGTCATACATTATTAGTCTTACCTTCTTAATCAAATATTACTAATAATTATAATCTATCAATCACTGATTAAATGCCAAGTATGGCTCTATATGTTTATATACATTATCGTTAATTTCCAAAGAATCTTGCAAAAGAATTCCAAAGAATCCTTTTCCTCCAGATTAAAGCGTTCAAATGTTATGGTCACAAAGATAGCTTATGAGCCAAGCCAAGACTTGGCTGCTTCTTTCTATTCCACAAGGCTGAACTTGTAATTCTCTTATATACTCTATATGTATAACAGAACAGTGACTATGTGGGAGATACTTCTAGATTTTTTTACTGAAATGCTAATTGACTTTCAGTGATATCTATTCCAGCTTTAAAATCCCATAATTCTATAATTCCATTTTTTACAGTACCTATACTTGGAAAACACTATTATATACTTAAATCTTCCCCTAAAAGTCATTAATTTATATAATGCTTTCCCAATTTTTGCCATATCTAGAAACCTAACACCAAAACACATTAAGGCAGGGGAAAAAATGGACTGTTAAATGATGTTAGTACAATTAATTATCAATAAGGGGAAAATTTTCTAATTCTTTCCTCACACTATACATAAAGAGTCACTACCAAGTGGATTATAGTCTTAATTATAATAGGTAAAACTATAAAGCTTTTAGGACTAGGCTCAATGCTCATGACTGTAATCTTGGTACTTTTGGAGGCTGAGGTGGGAGGATCACATGAGCCCAGGAGTTCAAGGCCAGCCTGAGCAAGAGCAAACCCCCACTTTTACAAAAAACAGAAAAATTATCTGGGTGTAGGGGCACACATCTGTAGTCCCAGCCACTTGGGAGGCTAAGGCAGGAGGATCATTGGACCCCAGGGAGTTTGAGGCTACAATGAGCTATTGCACTCTAGCCTGGCAACAGAACAAGACTCTGTCTCAAAAGAAAAAAAAAAAAAAGCTATAAAGCTTTTAGAAGACAACATGGGTAATAATTTTCATGAGCAGAAGGATAGGGAAAAATTATTTAAGCCAGACTGGAAAAAAAGCTTAACAGACTGATAAATTTATATACATTAAAATTAAGAACTTCCATCCCCTCAAAGAGATGAAATAGCCACAAATGTTTGTAAAACTCAACATTATAAAAAGGTGGCAGCACACAAAATATGTTGCAGACATAAAGTATGTTCCAGTGTTAAAGCCGTATACAGTGGCACAGGCGGCATTTGCCTAGAGGTAGTGGTAAATTTGCACAAGGGAACAGTCTGTGCAGCCAGTAGAAGAATGTTCTTCTCATTATAACAAAGAAGCCATAAATACCAGCAACATCCCTCACCACACAAGCTACAAACTAGAAGATATTTACAAAGGCTTAATATCAGAAATGTTTGAAGAATGTCTAAAAATCAGTAAGAAAAAGACAACCAAATAGACAAATGCAAAATAGTCCTGAAAAAGTCCAAGGAAATTAATAGCTTATAAACATCTGATAAAATGCACAACTTCGTTCGTAATCAGAAAAAATAAATAAATAAATAAAATGAAGATCCTGGGCAGCGCCTATGGCTCAAAGGAGTAGGGCGCTGGCCCCATATGCTGGAGCTGGAGGTGGCGGGTTCAAATCCAGCCCTGGCCAAAAACAGCAAAAAAAAAAAAAAAAAAATTAAGATCCCATCATTTATCCAATAAGTTAACAAAAAAGGTAGAAAAATAATCAAATATTAACAAGGCTTTGAATCAATGCAAATTTTCATTCATTGCCAAAGGAAATAAAAACTAGAACAAACAGTTTTTGGGAAGAATGTGGCACTTAAGGTTGAACAGGTGTATATACAAATGTGCCCTACAATGCATCTAGAGACATGTACAAGAGAATTTAAGGCAACACTGTTTATGACAGCAAAAACTGAAAAAATAACATATGCCCATCAATAGCAGGATATATAAATTATAGCTAAATGAGTAATTTTCATACAGTAGATAATCACTGAAAAACAAATAAATTGCAGCTCCATGCAACAACACTCAAAATCTCAAAACCATAAAGTTGAGCTTAAAAAACAAGCAGGTACACAAATAACAAATTATAGAATCCCATTTACACGGATGGCATAAATGGGCAAAACTAAACAACATGTATTTTAGAAGTACACCTGGGGTAGAGAAAAACTATTGTAGAAAAATATATGGCCATCAGACTTTTAAGTAGTGTATATTTCCTAAAGAAAGCAAACTACTCCAGTCTTTTTATTTCAACAACTACAAAGAAAATGCCACATGACATTCAAAGTATTAGTCTTATCTTTTTCCCTATAAATGGTATTTCTACCTTGAATGTAAAATATCATGGTATAAAATAAGTGTTTTCCTGATGTTTGTTTACCACATATACCTGATCTATTTACCATTAAGTGATATAGTTCACTTCTAATAAAAAGGCCACAAAGCACATTTAAATAAAATGATTTTGAGGCATGATTCATGCCTATAATCCTAGCACTGTGGGAGGCCAAGGTGGGAGGATCCCTTGAGCTTAGGAGTTTGAGACCAGCCTAAGAGTGAGACCCTGTCTCTACTATGATTAGAAAAATTATTCGGGCCTAGTGGCCTGCACCTGTAGTCCTAGCTACTCAGGAGGCTGAGGAAGGATGATTACTTGAGCCAGGAGTTTGAGGGTGCTATGAGCTAGGCTGAGGCCATAGCACTCTAGCCTGGGCTACAGGGAAAGAGGGAAGGAAAGAAGGGAGAGAGAAAGGGAGGAAGGGAGGGAAAAAAGGAAGGAAGGAAACAAGGGTAAAATAAAATAAATAAGTACCATACATCTGCCTCTGAAATATTGATCTTTTTAAAAATCACTGCAGGAAGCCATCATGCAATTATCTTCAGAGTTTGGATGCTGATGAAACTATTAGGGTGGGAGAAACTAGAAGAGTTACACATACATTCCTTCAAAGAGAAACACATAAATCTGACAATGATTTCAGAAAGGATTTACCAATATATTTTTAAAGCTTAAAGTCCCAATCCAGACATAGAAAGAAATCACAACTTTTTCTTCCAGGATTTTCCTTCTCTGTCTGGTAACTTCCTGTTCTTGATTCTCCTTCCCCTGTCCCCTGGACCTCTTGGAACTCAGTACTATTCCAAGTCAGTTTGTGAAGCATTTGTTCCCAGCTTGTCCATTACAGTTCCCATGAAAGTAAAAGTATTTGCAAAGTGCCTTTCTCAGAATATAAATGGCATCTGTACCAGTTGAGATCAATTATTTAGTGATGGCTGAGCAGAACTTAACTACTAACAATTCTCAGTAATCTGCAAGAAGCTAAAATCACTTGTGTACTGTAAAAGTAACTCACAAAACAAAGTCCAGGTTCTGACAATTACTATTACAATGCTGTCATTCCTATTTGAGTTTTCACCTTCTGGTTGGCACCAATTTTCAGGTGTGCTCAGGAAAAAGGCCATAAAAATTGTAAATTCACCTACTACCACTCTCTTCTTCCAAGTATAGACACCTCCCCTGCCCCAGGTTTTTGGCTACTTTGGTCACATTCCAGAATCTGCAACTATGTGTTTTTTATAATTTGCTCAGATTTTATGGTTACATACTGTAGATTAAATTCAGGAGTTAAGAGCTCAAATATTTTAACAATTACCAACATGAGAAGGAACAAGCTACAATGCATTAAGTCAGCAGAAACAACAGATACTACAACTATCAACTAAAAAAATGAAATAACTATTATGAAATGTTTTAAAAAATGAAAGACAAATGTATTTCAAACAGCAAGCAGGAAGCCCACCTAAAATGAGCAGATAGATTTGGTAAAGAATTTCTGGAAGTGAAAAATAATAACTGAATAAGTAGGCAGAACTTAAGACAATAAATCAGGCAAAGCTAACTAATAACCTGGAAGATAGGTATTAAATAATTACTCACAATGAAGTAAAAGACAATAGGACAGAGAAAATATGAAAGCAGGGTTAAGAGATATAAACGATAGCATGTGAAGGTTACCATGCATATGTAATTAGCATCCCAAAAGAGGAGAGTAGAGAGAATAGAAGAGGGGCAATATTTGAAGAGATGATAGCTGAGAACTTTCACAGCTAATGAAAGATACAAATCTACAGATACAGAAAACACAACACATCCCCAAAAATATGCTATTTTTTTTTTGTTTTGTTTTGTTTTGAGACATGATCTTGTCCTGCAGCCTGGGTTAGAGTGCACTGGTGTCATCATAGCTCGCTGCAGTCTCTAACTCCTGGGCTCAAGTGATCCTCCCACCTCTGCCTCCCAAAGTACTAGGATTACAGGCATGAGCCACTACAACCAGCCAAGAAAAAGATATATTTTAAGAAAAAAAAAAATACATTCAGATATATTGAGGACAAATACAGAACAGCAAAGACAGAAATGATCTTTAAAGTAGCCCAAGGGAAACAACTACCTGTAAAGAAATTCCTTTTCTCCACACCCTCTTCAACACTTAATATCTCTTGGGGTTTTTTTTGTTTGTTTGTTTGTTTTGATAACACCCACTTTAACACATGTGAGGTTATATCTCCCTATGATTTTAGTTTGTGTTCCCTTGATGATTAGTAATATTGGGCAGTTTTTTTCATATACCTATTGATCATTTGTATGTTACCTTTAAAAAAAAATCTATTCATGTTCTTTGAATGACATTGCCCATAATAATCATAATCAATTTAATTTTCTTTCTTTGCCCATAATAATCATAATCAATTTAATTTTCATATCACTTAAAAGGTTTTCAGTTAGATAAAAAAATAAATCAGCCATATGCTATGTACAAGACAAACCTGGAACACAGGACAGAAAAAGACAAACCAGGGAAATAGTAATCAAAAGAAAGGTATGATAGCAGTGATAATATCAGAGAAGCTGATTTTAAGAGAAAAAAATTTTAGTAAGAATAAAAAAAGCCATTACATAATTAGTTCTCTAAGAAGATAGAGAAATTCTAAATATACATATAAAAGACACAAAATATATTTTAAAAATTTATGAAACTATGGAGAGAAGTTAACAAATACGTCATCATAATGGGAGATCTCAATACATTTTTAATTACTGATAGGGAAGAGACCAAACTTACTAAGGACATATACTCTGAAATCTATAATTAACAAGCCTGACCTAGTGGACATATAGAAAACATATAATTTCTAATGGAAATATGTCAAACTGAGTTGCAGAAAATGTATTCTTTTTGAGCATATATGGAACATTCACATACCAGTTTCCTCAACCATAGTCAGATTAATGGCTGTCATATCTCTACTACATGTGTAGCCTAATTTACAAACTTGGCTTGTTAAGAAATATTCTCTTGGCTTACAATGAATTTGTATTTCACTGAATACCCTCCATTCACCCTTCCTCCAGAGGGATAGGGTCTCCTATGATCCCATCATATTTAACATGCTGTTGTCCTAATGTATTATACCTCAAGCTGTTACCTAATTTTATTACACCTCCAGATACATGTCTCCAATAAACAGTGATCTCCCTGGGGACAGGAGCAGCATATTTTTAATCTTTATATCCTTAATAGCACAGTGATTGGCATGTAGTAAGTCCATAAAAAGTAACTGTTAAATGAATCAATTGACACTTTAATGGACTGCAAAGGCAAAGAAAACTACAAACACAGCCTGATATGGATGATATAGCAAAAAGATCACAGAAAGGAAAGATGGAAAACAAGAATGCAATAATACTGTTCATCCTTTGTTCAGACCTTAGGCAAACTGCAAAGTAATAATTACGTATTTTAAAGTGGATGGCTCAAAAGTACCATACGTCCTGAAATAATTCAGTAAGTAACAGTTCCTGGGCAGAACAGAACATTAGTTATCCAAAAACAATTCCTTCTTTGCAATCTTCAGAGTACAATGCCTTAGTGATTAGTTCTGCAGCTGTAAGGACCTGCCTCTTTGCTGTGGCTTTCACTATGCCTCCTTTCTCAGAAAGAGATGAATATGAGAACCAGCTACCACTTCCTGACTGATCAGACATAAAAGGGAAAAATTCCTAGGAGGAAATAGTTGGCAAGAGAAGTTCCCTGGCCAGAAAAACCTCTGGCAACTAGCGACCAATTCCCACAATCATTATAACACCAGAAACTAGGCTCGTATTGCCAGAAAGTTAGAAGGGATAAAAATTACCCTGTGAAAGCTACAAGCAAATAACTCTTGGTTCTTAACCAGTAACTAAGATGTTTCTAAGAACTACCAACAAAAGGAAAAGCTAAAAACAAAACAACTTCCCATTCTCACTTAATTCCTTCAGAGAGAGAACTTCCAACATTTAATTAACAGTAGCTAAATGTGAACTCATATGAGTTTAAAAAAACACACACACAGTTGTTATTCCAAAATCACACCTATAATTGGTATGGATGGAACAAGCCAGTGGGCATAAGGCCCTCTTAAAAGCCATTTCTATGCACAAAGAAAATAATCCCAGATTTATCTGTTATTGGCAAGGGACTAATTGTGGCTGGGATGACAGATATGATCTCTTCTGGAGCATTTTAATTAAAGAGCAGAGACCTCTCTTTCTAGGATGGGGGTGAATGATTCCTTACCCCAAAACAGTGAAGTAACCCACATGATCTCTGAAACCGGAAATGGCTGAAAAGAGCTACATGTGTATATTTTATTTTCCTTGCTTCTAGTTTATACAAAAAATGTTTTCCAATCCCTAGAAATGGTAGTACTCTTGAAATAGAATTGGTAATTAACTGTAGTAATAAATTGATCTCTAAATACAAGAGTATCCCTAATTTTAATCCCTAAATCCTTCAGAGATCATAAATATAAATAAAAATTCCTAAGGACATCAGAGGCCAACTTCCCTCTGAATTCCATGGCCCCCAGCTTCCCTCTGCATTCCATGACCCCCAGCTTCCCTCCACATTACATGACCCCCCAGCTTCCCTCTGCATTCCATGACCCCCTAGCTTCCCTCTGCATTCCATGGCCCCCCAGCTTCCCTCTACATTCCATGGACCCCCAGCTTCCCTCAGCATTACATGGCCCCCAAGCTTCCCTCAGCATTCCATAGCCCCCAGCTTCCCTCTGCATTCCATGGTCCCCAGGCCCCAGGCACGAACCCTCCCCACAACCAAAGAGCAGTGAAGGAAGAGCCCGAGAGGAGAGCTGAGCTACACCATTGTCAGCTAGACCTGCTCAGAATATGCAATAGCAAAGGATGAAGCTTCAGACAAAAAAGTGCAAACAAAAAGGAAAAGGAAAACAAAAAGAAAACAGGCAGAAGTGGCTAACCAAGAAACTCAAGAAGATTTACCTGCAAAAAATGAAGAAACTAAAACCCAGGAGAGTCCAGCCTTGGGAGGTAGGAAAGAAAGAAGCCAAGTCTGATTAACATCATATTTACCATGTTCTATCAGTGGTCCCTGTCCTTGTACAATCCAGAGGAACAGTTTATAAACTATTTTGTAAATGCAAGTTTTTTAGTAGCTCTTGAAACTTTTTTTTTTTGGCCGGGGCTGGGTTTGAACCCACCAGCTCCGGTATATGGGACTGGCGCTCTACTCCTTTGAGCCACAGGCCCCGCCCGAAACATTTTTTTAAGAAGGAAAGAATCCCACTTCATCCCATTTGAAGTGTGTTTTCTTTAAGAGGTAAAATCAGTTGCTGGTTGTTTCGGGGGGGGGGGAGGCTTGGGGGGGGTACAACCAGAAAATAGTGTGGGATATTGAAATGTGGGAGGCTTTGCTGTCATGGAAGGCTAGTTTTTATGTCCTATTACACAAGCACACTAAATGCAAATATGGAATCACAGTCCTGAATTTAATGTCCTTGACATTTTAAATTACTTGTTTTTTAGTGTAATTGTTTCATAAAGAAAAGCACTCCTTGGTGGTGGCTTCCCCAGACTGGATTGTGTATACTCTGGAACATCTTTGGTCATGGTAGTCCTGTCTCCCTAGTAATTTTGTTAATGTGCTGTGAAAGACTGAAAAACTCAGTATGTAGTGTGTATGATAATAAATTGTGAATTGGTGGAAGTTTTCTGACAGCTTGTCAACAGTTGAAGATACCGGTACCTGATATCCTCCTTAGAAAAAGTTCCCTCAAAATTTTAAGCTGGAATACTGGGGGTTTTTTCGGTTTTTTGAGACAATCTCATCTTGCCACCCTCAGTAGAATGCCGTAGCATCATAGCTCACAGCAACCTCAAACTCTTGGGCTCAAGTGATCTTCCTGCCTCAGCCTCCCAAGCAGATGGGACTATAGGCACCCGCCACAGGGCCTGGCTACTTTTTTAGAGACAGGGTCTCACTCTTCTCAGGCTGGTCTCAAACCCATGAGTTCAGGCAATCCACCCGCCTTGTCCTGCCAGAGCGCTGGGATTACAGGCATGAACCCTGCCTGAGCTGGAATGCTGTTTTTAAAAAGATTTTCAGTATACACTCACATGTTAAGAATTGTGTACAAACTGAAATGTCTGTGTCCTGCTGCTCCTCAACACAACCAATAAAATCTCAATTATAAAAGAAAAAAAATTCCCAAAGACATATTGGCATCTAAACATAATAGGACTAAAATGGGATAATATAAATATAAATTTAACAATACATTCTCCTTTTTTAAGATTCTTGTATCTCTGTTGTATCTATTACATTTTAAATGTGTTTTGTTGGGAAAGTTACTTCTCTGGCCTAGCTATAAAATTGAGGTAATAATAGCATTAATCTCATAGGGTTCACAGGGTTTGGTTTAAAAAATAACAGAGTTGACAAGACAAAAGGCCTTCAATAAAGGGTAGCCATCATGATCTTTGAAAGGTGTTAAGCGGTGTCACTCAGAGACTAGCCCGAAGGGGAGCAGAGAAGTTTAGGTCAGCTTTATTGAAAAAGACCGTGCTGCCTGCTAACGGGCAATGCTAACAAGGCATCTGGGGGTAATTAGAGACCCCTTTCATATAGGTCCTAGGGAGTAGGCAAATTCCACAGCTTGCCCAAAAACTTAGGGAACTTCTCAGGGGGTGGGGCTTGCCAGATCCTTTGTGTCTTTGTCTTAGGAGGAGGAGAACAGGAGGAGGAGGGGAAAGCGGTCAAGTGTAGCTGCCTTAGGCACCCTCCGCAATCATTATCAACAATGGGATTGCTTATAAATGCCTGACACAAATTACATACCCAGTAATGACTCACTATCATCACTTTTATCATCATTACTAGTTTTCACCACTTAATTGTTGAAAGTACTTAAGAACTTCAGAAAACAATAAATTTAAATCTCTACACAAATACTGCATTTACTAAGCAGCTATTAGGTGCCATGCATTGTCCCAAGAGCAAACAAAACTCACATTCTTGCAGGAAGCGAGTGGGAAGGCGACAAATCACAAACAATAAACCTAGTCAATCCATAAATTATAAAGTGTAGTGTGCGAAGGAACAAATGCTATAGAAAAAAGAAACCAAACACAGTAAAATACTTGAAGGAGGTGAGGGAGACATGGAGGAGAAACTCATTTCAGGCAGAGAGACTAGCCAGTCCAAAGACCGAAGAGTGGGAGGTCTTCAGCACGTCCGAGGGCCTGCAGGAAAGCAAATACTGCTGCGGGGAGGGAAGAAGGGGAGACCACTAAGGAGTGTAAGGTCAGGTTCTGTAGACCTCTGAAGTCACAGTAAGGACTCTGGCTTTTATTCTTAGTGACACAGGAGACACAGGAGGGTTTACAGCAGAAGAAAGTCACCATGACCCAGCTTATTTCTACAGAGACTCTTCCAGTTGCTGGGTTGACAACAGACTGGTGGGAATGAGGGAAGCAGAAGCAGGAAGACCCCTTCAGAAACCAGCACAGCAAGCCAGCTCAGAAAGGTGAGCGTCCGAACTTGGGTTTCAAATTGTCAATATTCCAACTAGAGAGCACAGCAGGAAAACACAGGGGACACATAAATAATAAATAATTATGCTCTTTTTAAGGGCTATTATATTGGTCCTATAGTATTTACTATAAATAAAGTGCAGGTAACTACTTCAGAATCTAAAACCTAGACCTTTCCTGGCACAGAATAAGCATTCTACTATTCACTTACTTAATTCAGTAAATCTGAATGGAAAATGTTATTCAAACCTGATTTTTAATAGGAAAAAATGAGACAAAGAGAAAGCCTTAAGGATAAAAAAAACAAGAGATTGGTCCCCACTGTTCATGAAGCACACTGTCACACATTAATTTATATTCACTCATTCTTTTGTTAAACAGATTTAATCAACCACCTACCATGTGTCAGGCACCACGCTAGAGTCTACTGAATCCCTTAACACTGGAAGGGGAAAACAGAATAAATGTGTGGAAATATTCCAGCTGAATGCACATGTAGTTTTTAAACATGAAAAAAAAGTTCGGGATGAGTATTTAAATGCACTGGTGATCTGAAGTTCAAACTCAGCACTGTGTCAAGAAGTTAACAGTCCTTTTCAGCATGGGTCCACAAGAAACCACACAGAGAATTAAGATCATTATACTTTTAAATATAATATTAATTAATCACCGCAACCTCATGACCATATTAACTGAACAAAATACATCTGAGAGATGTAAATGCATGGTAATTATCAAAAGAAAATCTCTCTTCTCTTTAAAGAAACACATAGATATGCATTATTAGAAAATCAACGTTGAACGAAATATATATCAAAGAAAAAAATAAGTAAAACTGCAGTCATTCTAAATGTTGGTCATTGATACTGTTTTCTACTGTAATAAAATGTGTAAAAAAAATTTCTATACTAATTATACACTTCAAATTATTTCCTTCCCCACCCAAACCAACTCACACTGGTTCCATTCATGAGCCCTGCCAAGGACCGTGTGTTCAGTCCGGGTCAATGTCCTGCTGGAGGCACCATCGGCAGATGAGAAGTTAAAGAAGGAACACACTGTTCCATACCATAAACCCATGTCACTGCCTCTGACATCTCAGCACAGCAGCTCTCTGTGATTTATAATAGGTTTCATGAGATTCCCATAATGCCCTTCTAGTTTTTTTCTTCCCCCTTTTGTACAAATGTTGGTATTTATGCTCCTAATGCTTCCAAATTCTGCAATAGAGTCTTTCTCTTGAGGACATCCTCAGAGGGCTTTTGCTAACACCACCCAGGAAAAAAGAGGTGCTCAATCAGTGTCTCTCAATGGATCTGCTGACATCCTAAGACCGTAACATCGACCACAAGTTAAATTAAACTAATTATTCACAGAAGGCACTAGGGACACCAGCTACATTTCAGTCTGTCCCTTACCCTCTTAAGAACTTCCCTTTAACAGGATTCCTCTACTACCCAAGGAGTGTATGAGACCCAGCCTCACCCCTCTCCCTCCCATTGCCCCAGGCACAGTGCGTGGTCAGAGAAGAGTACTTAACCCCAGCAGGGCCAAAACACTTCTACAGAAGGAGGTATGAACGTGATAGAAGAGGAGGAGAGAGAATGGGGCACAGGTTCTATTTCCTTCTCAGATCAAGCAGAGTGTCTGCCTATGAACCATTTGCCCGCACCATGAGTAGGAAAAACTTTGCAGAGAACAAAGCCTACAAGAAAGAAAGAAGTAAAGAAAGAAAGACAAAACCCTGGTTTATCAACTGCGCCCTTGGTTCCAATTATACTTGAAACCAGAACCTCTTCTGGGACTTCCCAATAATGCAAACCAACAAGCCCCTGGGATGCTTATATAGTTGTGTTTCTGTCCCTTGTAACAGAAGTAAATGTAGCTGTGGAGGTCACAAAACTAGTAAAGAACTGATACAGTACAAGTAATGAAGAAATCCAGACTTGTCGTGTACCAAAAAATATGTTCATTTTGTCATTAATTCATTCACTCAAAAAACATTTATTAAGTGCTGATTAGAAACCAGGTACTATCCTGGGCACTGGAAATACAGAGTATACAACAGACTAAATCTATAGCTTACATGTTAATGGAATACAGAGCCATTACTGCATATTAGCAGAAGTACTCCCAAGCTTGAAGCCAAAGGGTAGACTTCCAAGAGTCTTGAAGACCCTCAAAAAACATGTAAAATCTTGTGTTTGTGCATACATATGGGAGGTTGCAACATAAATTTTCTCAGACTCTCAAAGATCCCAGAAAAGATTTTTAAAAACTCTTAGAGCATAAGTTGCAATCAAGATGTCTCGAACTTCTTAGAAAATTCTAATCCCTTAAGCTTAGCACAGAGTTGTGTTCAAAGAGGACACACTCCATTCAACAGGAATTTCACAGAAATACCACTCTCCTTTACCATCTACCATAAGGTTAACTCCTTTACTAATCCTGTTTCCTATGAAAACAAAATTAACAAGCTAACAACTGGCTGTCGTAACCCCCAATAAGCTCACCACTGTCTCAAATATTAGCGCTTTAACAAAGATTGTATAAAAAAGAGAATAAAACAGAACCACTCCTCTAGATCACACATAGTCCCATCTTTCCAGGTTACTGTTTATGGCCAACATATAGCTCAATAATTTTTAAATAACTGACGAGGAGCAAAAGAATTGCACACATCTCTTCAAAAGGAGGACCCTCGACACACACCTTAAGTTTTAAAGGCTTCTTTTGCCAATATGCTATCAATAGCCAGTTTCGTAATTACGTTTCTCTTAGCAACTTAATTTGAATTTTAAGGTCTCCACGTTATAATTTAATACATCTAAAGAGCAATCAAGTTAAACAAGCAAAATGTCAGTAACTCTGGGAAGCCATTGGGAAAACTAACTTTATAGAAGCTTTTCTTAAAGTATATGGCTCATCTTTAGCGGTTTAAGTCAGAGGAAAGTAATTTTACAAAGACAGGCTCAAGAGAGGTATCATTTTCTTCATTCTGCACTTTACTTGAGTGGATGGTGAGCTTCTCCGTCTCTCCTTTCTCTTTCCTTCTGGAGCATATGATTTGCTACCTGTTTCATATTTGTATTTCCTGGACCCAAAAGGAAAGACGTCTCCTTTCATCTGCACAATGGTTTTCTTCTACACTAATGCCCATCAGATTCTTCACTCATTAAACAAGAAAACAGGAACCAGCCCTACTGTTTTCCCTTATTCAAAAAAAAGGCCTCCAGAAATGTCTAAAGGGCAGCGGCTCTGTTACCATTATTTTATCACCTAAACTTCCTCTAAAAATGCGATTCAGTGGCTTTGAATCTGTCTGCTCCTACCTCCAGACTACCAAAAGCAGATTCCTTTTCAAGGAACAGTAAATAATGTGTCAACCTCCTCCCATCCAATGGAATGAAACTGAAGACCAAGTAATCAAACATACGCAATGAATTTTGGAATCCTGCTCAAGGAATTCACTGATCCATCCTGCCCAAGTACTCACTCCTCTCCACGAGTTTTCTCCCTAGTGACGGGCAACCTCATAGGACATTTTGGTTAAGATTTTCCCAATTCCTCCCAAGTTGGTATGACCTTCTATCTATAGCTGCCGCTCTCATTCTCTTTTATAATGTCGAGCTTGAAGCAGATTTTGAGTAAAACTTACCTGAAATATTTTTAACTAGTTTTTCGTTTTCTTTTGAGCAACTGTTTTTTAGAGTTCAGTGATCTTGCCAATCTGACGCTTTCCAACAAACCTAATCAGGAAAGACACAAACCTCCACAATTCCCTTATCCTGTCGGTTGTGCTATAAGGAACAAAGATAGATTTAATCAATAATACTCTATGGCTCAGCGCCTGTGGCTCAACGGGCTAAGGTGCCAGCCACGTACACCTGAACTTGCGGGTTTCAGCCCAGGCCCGCCAAACAACAATGACAGCAACAACAAAAAAAATGGCCGGGCATTGTGGCAGGCGTCTGTAGTCCCAGCTACTTGGGAGGCAGAGGCAGGAGACTCGCTTGAGCCCAGGAGT